>CM050414.1:46470675-46614232 GCA_027564155.1 Gymnocypris eckloni scoliostomus | reverse complement strand
AAGCATTTTACTATAATCGGTTATCGGTTGTAAAAAAAATATATATATTTTTATTTATTTTTACATACATAATTATACAGAGTATAACCAGCAGTGAAATGTGTTCTCTGTATTTGACCCAAGTTACACATACACACACCTGGAGCAGTGTTCACTCAGGAGAAGCTCCACGACCATGTAACTTTATACAAGATTAACTGTTTGAAACACGCTGAATTATATTAACATTTTACTATAGAACCATTGTTTCGCCAATAAACATCTAAATAAATACATCTCTATCGAAATTGTTTATTTTCTCCACAAGCGATCGTAGTTTGAGTATAGTTCTGTGTAAATAGATAAACCGCGCTGTCAGCAGTTATTTCATAATCTAGAATGACAAAACATTTGAATAATTCTGATAAAACATGCCAGTTGAGAAATGCAATAAAATACAATGTTTTGTTTGTTATAGCTTATTTCAATATTACAGAGAATATTATTCAGTGAATTAACATTATCCAGTGAATTATTATTCACCTTTAGCCTATTCAACAGCTTATAAAACCTAAAACTGTAGTTTAAAATGAAGTTGATATTTTGTTTGAGTTTTCCCTCTTTTCCTTAGGTTTTAAATAGCCTGTAAGCGCTGTATGCTGCTTTACTTTGACTTTAATATCAGCTGCACCGCTGCCAAGCAGTGTTTAAAATAAAAACAGCAACATACTGTGGAACCAAATAAATGAGAAACTAATGTTTTTTTTTAACATTATCACTTAGATCAGGGGTAATAGATCGTATTCACCTCTACGTATTCTGTGTGTTTAGAGGAGAAATACGTTCTCATGGCGCTGTGAATACAGATTGAACGCTCAAAGCCGCTGTATGAGAACATGATACACAAACCATTGCTCTCGCTGGATAAACACAGGATACACAGATTGATGGGCAAGTTTTGTAATCAAGGTAAAACTGATTACAGTGACATGATCCTGCATTAGCGCGCGTTATGTCCGTTATAAATGATGCGCAAACGAACCGTATGCAAAGTGCCTCGGTTCACTATAACATCATATTTCTGCTTGAATACAGCGACGTGAATAGTGAATAATAATAAAATACTATTTTATTTATCATTATTAAATGAATGCAACATAAAGATACATCACAACAAGCCTTTTTAATCTTTATTTAATGTGTATTTTATCATTTATATACTTTTCACTTTGGTAGATCTCGTGAGTTTTCTCCTTGACCTAGATTAATGTCAGACTCAGAACAGGCTTAAAACGGGCGCATTTGGTTTTGAAACTCTTCCACATCGTCTTGTCTGTCTCGCCTCACTCTTCTTGTCTGTGTCACCTCACTCTTCTTGTCTGTCTCCTCACTCTTCTTGTCTGTGTCACCTCACTCTTCTTGTCTGTGTCTCCTCACTCTTCTTGTCTGTGTCACCTCACTCTTCTTGTCTGTGCCACCACTCTTCTTGTCTGTGTCACCTCACTCTTCTTGTCTGTGTCCACCTCACTCTTCTTGTCTGTGCCTCACTCTTCTTGTCTGTGTCTCCTCACTCTTCTTGTCTGTGTCACCTCACCTTCTTGTCTGTGTCTCCTCACTCTTCTTGTCTGTGTCTCCTCACTCTTCTTGTCTGTGTCTCCTCACTCTTCTTGTCTGTGTCACCTCACTCTTCTTGTCTGTGTCACCTCACTCTTCTTGTCTGTGTCACCTCACTCTTCTTGTCTGTGTCACCTCACTCTTCTTGTCAGTGTCACCTCACTCTTCTTGTCTGTGTCTCTCACTCTTCTTGTCTGTGTCACCTCACTCTTCTTGTCTGTGTCTCCTCACTCTTCTTGTCTGTGTCACCTCACTCTTCTTGTCAGTCATCTCTCTCACGTGATAAATGAAATCTGATCTGTGATGTAGAGGTCTGCGCAGGACTATTTTAGGTTGTATTCGCACACACTCGCTCCCCGCTGAAATATTCTGTTTGTTCACATTTCTGCTGAAAGAAAGAGAGCTAGGCTAACAAATACAAGTTTAGTCTGCATAAAGGTGTATTTATTTATTTTGTATTTTTAAATATGCATTCATATTTTTTAACGATGCAGTATATTCGTTTTTGTCTTATAATTAATATAACCCATACTGTACGTGTAAGGCATTATCACAAGGGCTATTTATCCCAATTAAAATGCGTGCAAACATGACTGATTTTATAAAGCAGTTATAAAAAGTTAATAAAGCCTCAGCAGAACTGTTGTGCATCGCCAATCAAAGCACGGTGCTGTTTTGTTTCTGAATGAATCGCATGAATGAATATCCTGTCAAACCGCTCTGTCCTTTCAATGCAGTGTTTTGACATCAATAAGGCTTGAATGTTTAAACTGACAGGGCTTAAAATCACTTGCAAATGATAAACACTCTCTATCATGGTTAAGCTTCGCAATTAATCTGCAAATCACATGCATTCTGAACTGTGGGTCATGGTCCGCACACAGATCACAAATCAACTACGATCTCTTCTGGGCATTGTGCCTGTTGTGCACATCACAGTGTAGATGCTAAAACGATATATCCTGCATTCCCTATTTTACAACCCATAAAATGGTTGAGATCAAAATACAATTGACATTACTTTAAGCTTAATCTTACTTAAAAGTTTAATATGGCAGAAATTAAGAATTTAAGAAAATAACAATTTTATCTCATAGTACAACCGTAAAATTTCAATACTAATGTTTAAGTATTTTTTTAGTTTACAGACATTAAAATATGAAACATGTCCATAAAACTCGAAACAGCTCACTCCGTGAACCGCTGAGTGATGTTAAACTCAGCATGGGGTTTACCCAAGTGTCAACCTCCCAGTCTCTCTTGAAACCAACACGGAAGTGACTGCACCATTCATCGACTGGCCGCTAAAGACTGGCTCAAAAGGAGTCAGTCCCATAGACCTCCCATGTTAAAACAAACTACCATGTTACAACATGTTCACTCCCGTGCTTCAAAACGCACAACCTAGACTGAAATGTGTGTGTGTGTGTCATTGAAACACAAATTTAGCTGTAGTCAAGTGACTTTGTGCGACTCACCTTATCCCACTCTGCAATCCACACGTGGGTTGCGACCCACAGTTTGAAAACCCTTGATTTAGCAGATGCTTTAATCCAAAACAACGACAAATTAAAACAATAGAAGCAGAGTGCTAAAACAATAACGATAATTATAGCATTATTATTTTTCTCTATAAAATATAATAAAAGTTGATTATATGTTCAATATAATGTGTATGCAATATGCAAAGAAAAAAAATGATGCATCAATACACTGGTTTTCTGTTCAATTTAGCTGTATTGTAGCTATATCTACTTCTCTGTTTATGGATATGGAGAATCACACAGTTACTGGGCAGGATAGACCTGACAAATTGAAAACAGTCCCACTTTTTAATGTACTGATTCATATTAAGATGAGAAATTTTTTTTGGAAGATTGATTGATGTACTCACTCATAAAATGCATTGTTAATTTTGAACAAAAAAGTTGCACACTTGCAGCTGAGGTGTTGTAAAATCATTTAGGCCTAAATGTTGTGTGCATCCTTATGTGAGTTGGTATTTGACTATCCAGCTGTGTTCATTTTACATCTCAACCATAGAAAGTGAAAATAGAAACTTAATAGACAGTCAAGAGTCATGTTAAAGACGTAATTTCAATTTGTGGCCACAAGCAGACTTACAGTGTCTAGATTTGTTCTTCGAGTTTCTTTAGCTTGAGCAAATATTCTACACCAATATTTACGTACATTTATTCTCTCTTTTAAAGATGAAGGCAGATGCCGTTACTGCAATGTCTAGACTCTTACCAGAAGTTCAGAACAGGTATTGTGTCATTTTCGTTGAGTGTGCTTACTTTATATATGCCAAATAGAAAATTAACATAGAGACTTGTGGTAGAGTTACACGCTGTTAATCAGAAAACACACTGCATTGCAAGGACAGAATGGTTTGCCAGGACATTGTATTAAAACCATAGTCATTGTAGTTACACCATATGTGAACCTGAAAACACTACATTGCAAGGACAGAATGGTTTGCCAAATATTGGATATTGGATAAATATTAGTTTAAAGAACTAAATATTGGACATAAACGAAGACGTTAAATAAAAGTATTTAAAACAGGTAAGTTCATATATTTGGAGTAAAGTTAAATTAAACAGACACATCAGTCATACAGCGCTCTGGACGGTGCTCCCCATGACAGCCCTGTATTAGACTGATTTATTATCTGCAATTTTATGATGATGTAGAATATGCATTAATATTTTTTATCGATGCAGTATCAGCATGTTTATTCATACAGCTGTTCAAGAAAAGATGTCTCTTACTCTTGACATAATTTGTAAATATAGGTTTATCACCTTGCAGTTCAATTTTGTTGTGGGCTTAGTTTTATAGTCTGTTTTTAAAACATTTCCAATGAAGAGAAGAAGCCTAATCCTCATTTGCGCCTGTGTGTTGAGCGGTGAAATAGTGGGGCAATTTGATACTAAAAGCTGAATAATAACAGGCCTAATAATCAGGGCTGCACTCGACTAAGAATTTATCTGGTCGACTAGTAGTCGCTCATTTGAAGCATTAGTCGACTATTCACACGTTTATTAATAAACCATTTAAATAATAATAATGAGCCTTTAATTGCCTACGTAGCTTAATAAGTGCTCAAGCACACGCACAAAGCTTGCCACAGCACCAGCAGAAGTAATGAATGTGTCAGGGAAAAACAGTAAGGAGGCTGTGTTAACATTTTAATAATTTGATAAACTAGTGCTTTTTTTGTTTTCGGTTTAAGAGATGAACTCGGCAACACTGACTCATCATCTCCATGGTATTGATGCACCTATATGCATGTTTCATACGGATTACATAATCTGAGAATATTTGTATTTCATTTGAATTAGTTTATTTGAAAGTAGACACTTCACTCTATATATATATTTATTGATGTCTTTAAGGCAAAGATATACATGCAGTTTCATGTTCAAGTTCACAGAGACCGAGACGGCTGTAAGCGCATCCTGTTTGCTTTATTTTACAAAAGCACAATGTTTCGTTGTTATTATGAGTGCACACAAATTTAAACGTAGAGTCTTTACATATTTGAAATATGTATTAATTTTATCTGTATGAGCAAAAATGCGAATGTTTAAAGAGCAAGTGAGCGCACCGGCGCCTCAATCTGTCCTGCAGTGAGCGCTGTCCACTCCACACAAACACTTCCATAGCGCACATTTCTCTGGGTTAACATTAGATTGAGCGCCATGTAAAGTTGCTAATACGTACATTTTTCAGATGATAAGCCATATTTGTGGTGTAATTATGATAATTATTGTTGTGAAACCAATGGCTACACCATATGTGTAGCATATGTATGACAAATGCACTTCATTATGTAAGTGAATGCTGCTTTATATAAAGCTTTAAAAAGTCCTTAAAATTCTTTTGAATATGGTGAACAAACTGGTGATCTGCAGTTTGGTTTTGTTTTAAAGGGTCATGAACTGCCTTTGTTTTTAGTTTTTTTCTGTTCTCTGAGCTCCACTTAAAATGTTAAGAAGATTTTTACATTAAAAACATAATTTTGAAGTAATAGGCTGTTTTCTGTCCTGTTTCTGACCCCGTCATCAAACCGCTCTGTTTGAACAGGCGTGGTGAATTGTAGACTAAGTAAACACCCACTGCTATGATTGGCCAATAGTTGTGTATGTTCGACAGTCTACATCCTTCATAGATGGACGATGCTGTGATTTTAGGGCAAAACACATAAATATTTAGTACATATCAAACGATCTGTAATAACAGACAAAGCAATAGTGATCACGTAATAAAAGCAGTTACTCACTCTTGTGTGACATTACTGTCAGATCCAATATAGTCGACAGCGTCGTCTTTAAGTTTCAGGTTTTCCGAAAAATCCTGTGCCGAATTGTGCATCGCTTGTAAATTAATCCACAGTAAAATGAAGATTAATTTCAGAAAAAAATGTGCGATTTAATTATTATTATTATTTTTATCAATTGACAACACTCACTGATAAGTGATTTTATGTACTTTCTGATACAGTCTCAAAGTATTGTATCAAACTAAGGTTATTCAAATAAAGGAATATTTCCAACTCTGTGTTAATATTCAAAAATGCCTGTTTTTTTTCTTATTGAATCATATACTCGATGTTTGAATGCAGTGATTGGATAGCATAGCATAGACGAAAATGGGAGATTAATCAAAATGAACATGCTGCAGAAATAACTTAAAAGAGTTGTAAAACTTGAGCAGTGTGCAGATCCCTGTTTGTCTTATGACTGTAATGACACCAGCAGTGCTTATTAAATTAGGAGCTAAGAGCACTGTTTAAAGAAACCGTGACAGATAGTTGATCAAAATAAACTTAATTAGATAAAGTCAACATGTTCATGGTTATTTCGAAGACAAACACCGATGTTATGTCAAAGTCCTTTCTGAAATTTAGCTGTTAGGGCTGCACAGTATTTAAGAAAGCAACAACAACAAAAACTGACATGCAATATATTTTTCTGCCATATGAGAAATGGCAATGGTAAACCATCTTTTTAAGGCTGAACAGTTTGGGAAAACTTGAGAAATGTGGGTGTTTACGCTTGTGTTAACTCTTTATAAGAACCAACTCAAACCTCTTTCAGTAGCTCTTTTCATTGACCACAATCCTACTATTTTTGACCAATTAATTATAAAAAATAAACTAAAACAAATATTATTTTACTGTAAATTTAAATATAATAATACAAATTGTATAGTAAGACCGTAAAATTGCAATACTAATTTCTACTATTTACGCCTTAATTTCTTAATTTTTACCACAAGCTTTTATTTTGACGGTTTTCAGAGTGAGGCACAACAGTTTTTCCGTATAAGCAGACAACTCATAATCCTTTGTTTCTCTGTGTGACTTTTATTGTAAGGCCTTTTAAAACCTCTAAACTATCAGACTTTCAGATTTCTTATAGGCAATGACATTATCTAAAACAGTTTGCTTTATACAATGCTACTGAATGCATATAGAGCAGTTCACAGTATTTTGCTTTCTTGTTTATAGTGACTGGACGTGTTGAACATCGTGAGGAGAGAAGAATGATGAAACATTTCTACACAGCCAAAGGACATATGGCCACTAAAGAGCGAAAAAGCTGAAGAGCCTGTGCTAAAAACATTCAGTGAAAACATAAGGGGTTAACACTTTACAATACTGTTCCATCATTAATGAATAACTACACGAGAAAACAAGAGTAACGCAAGATTAGCACTCTAGTAACTACTAGTAACTAACAAGAAACTCTGATTAATGAATTAGTAAGTGATAGTGCTTAGTCAAATGTTTTGCATACCTCCCCAAGAACTACTGCATAAATATAATTAATATGAAAACATAGTGTATAATCAATTCTAAAGTGAAGGTCATGGCAATCCACTAGTAATGACTCAAGTATTACCAAATTCTTCAGAAAGAATTATTCATTATTTGGATCAGTATTCTAAAGTGAAGATCGTGATAACTCCCTAGTAATTACTGACGTTATTGTAAACTTTTGAAGTTTTTGTAAGTTTCTGGTTAGTAATTAATTTTGCTAACACTTAAATCATTACTAGTGGGTTGCCGTCATCTTCACTTTAGAATACTGATCCAAATAATGAGTAATTTATTCAGAAGGATGTAGTAACACATCAGTCATTACTATCCAAAACCTCACATATATCTCAAAAGCTTACAATGACGTCAGTCAATATTAGAGAGTTATCATGCTTTTCACATTAGAAAATTGATCCAAGTAATTAATAGTTTCTTTAGAAATATTTGGTAATACTTGATTTGTTACTAGTGGATTATCATGATCTTCACTTTATATAATTAAATATACATTATGCATAATTCACATACATTTTGAACCTGTATACAGTAGTTCTTAGTAGTTCTCCAGGAGATATGAAAATAAAAATCATAGTTATTTATTAGCTAATAGTGAACTATCAGTTTCAACCGAGTGCTATTTACTAAATTGTTAATCAGTTTCTTGGTAGTTAATAGTAGTTACTAGAATGTTAATAGTGCTTTAGTCATTTGTAAGACAGAGGAGGTCTGAAGGTTAGTGATGTCTGCACCTTCTAACCACTACGCTGTCAGTGTTTACTGAATGCAGCTATAAAATGTGTTTTCCAGCTTAGTTCTCAAAGATTGTTGCACTTTATAATGATGATATTTCAACTCTTGTTGTAAATATTTTTGTAATACTTTTTACTGGATTTAAAAGTTGAAAATGAATTGATCCTTGCTGCTGTTGTAGCTAACATACACTTCTTCACTGAACTAGGTTTGAATTAAATGTTCATTTTCTGTAGTTGACGAAGCTGCTTTCACGAGCAGTCTGTAATTTTGTAAAGGCCGGGACACACCAAACTGACTTCAAAGAACTATCAGCGATGAAAGCCGACAGTGTTGTCGCCGCGGTGTCGGATCCAAAAATCTGTGCTTGAACACCGCACAGACTACAGCCCTCTGCAAACTAACTGTGTTCTCTGCCTGCGTGAGAGGAGTTAGCGGTCTATATCAGCAGCTATCAATAGTATATATTCTTTATTCAAAATGAGATCCCGGATATACGAGATAAACGGATATACTAAATGGAAATAAAACAGTGCTTGCTTACTATTTTGAATATCAGTTGTATTGATAACTTCATTTTAAGCGACTCATGTTGTTATGAAAATATTCACGTATTGAAATGCTTGGGTAAGATCACGTAACATCAGAACAGTCTTCTGTCTGTGCTGCCTTCATTTACTTACTCGTTTTCATCACTTTCGCTGTAATTCTGGAGCACTGACTCTTTGCTGAACTGAGCACCGATCAGAGTTCTCACTCGCCGACGTGAGGAACACGCCAAACAAACTACACTAGCAACAGATGCTCACCGACCGGTGGCTTGGTGTGTCCCGCTTAAGGTAAAAAAAACAGGCTTTTAATTATATTTTTTTAATCTGGTATGAAGTATCTGCATTGTTTGCAAGACTATCAAAATGTATGTTCACATGGACTGTTTTAAAGCTGTTGTAGTAAATCCAAAATGGATGTTTCCATCACTCAGGTGCCTCTTTAATCATGAGGATTTGTTTCTTCCCTGTAATCAGTGTTTGAGTGAGTGTTCATTAAAATCTGTCTTCAGCAAGATTCATTGTGAATGTGTTGTTTTATACTGCACTAGAGTGTAACTCAAAGAGACATACATTGTATTTCTTCTATAGGCATTCAGTAGGTAGTCCTTAAGGCCCTTTCACACTGAGTTTGATTAAGCAGCACAACTATATGATGAGATGACACTCTTGAATTAAAAGAACAGGTCCCAAATGGAGCTATTCACACTGTGTGCGATCATTCGCAGCATGACAAAGCAATTTTTGACAATGTCAAACTTATCTGCAGTCTAAACTGCAAATAAAAGTTTTGCTATGGCATTAAATGCATATAAATGTACAGTTTGGACTTCAGATATAAATTTAAAATAGTTTAATTATATAAAACAATTGTATTATTGTTTATATAATATATAATTATACGTAGTTTATTATTATGATTTCACAGTCCTAGTAAACCCTTATGTCTTTGTAGTGCAGGGTGTTGTCATGTTTGTGTATTGGTTATATTCTAATGAGCTGTGATGTCATCGTGACATCACACTGTCCTTGTAAACCGTTGTGTCCTCATAATTCAGGTTTCTGTCTTCCAGGACATATGTCCTTGTAAATCAGCAAAAACTCAGGATGTTGTGTATCTTGTTTTATAAATGATAAATAACAAATAAATGTTGTGTTTTGATGCCCTGATTTTTTTAAAGCATTTATTTTTTTATTTGAAAGCTCTACTATAAAAGGAAAGCATAGTCCCTATAAACCACGTTTTTTTCTGGTTTGAAGAAAATGTCCTTATAATGCAGGCTTACCTGTATAGGTGTGTGTGTGTGTGTGTGTGTGTGTGTGTGTGTGTGCAGGGCCGGCCCTGTGTGTGTGAAGTGGAATGGAGGGGGCTGTCTTTTCAGTGTGACAGTGAGGAGGGTTGAGGGAGGGAGAGGGAGAGGGAGAGACAGACAAACATGGCTTGCAGAGATTGTGTTCACACTGTGACCTGAATCAGATGGAAACAGAACTGCACTTCCTGACAGAGTGCTCCAAATACACAGATATACGGAGAGTGTACTACGACAAAATACAGCAGATCCATCCCACATTTACAACTCTTCCAGACCAGGAGAAACTAGCGTATCTGCTCGGAGAACACAAGACCTGCTGTGTGTTTGCTGCTCAATATGTGTCTCTCTGTCACCACAGAAGAGAAGACACTCTGTCTGCCCTGAGCTGATGTTTCTAGCACATGTAGATTATATTATGACATATTACCCCTTTATATTACTTAAATGTATATTTTGCCTGTATAAATCTTATACTGTACCTTATTTAATTTTATTTCGATCACATACTTACAATAGTCATTAATTTTGCACTACATATTTAATACGGTTTAAATATTTGTTTTATTACTATTATTGTTTTTATTTGTATTTCTGTTAATTCAAATGTGCACTACTTGTGAGCAGCCCAGCTGCAATTGCTTTGGCAATACAAATGTATAGTTTTTGTCATGCCAATAAAGCACACTTAAATTGAGAGAGAGAGAGAGAGAGAGAGAGACTTTTAAACATATCTTTAATCACCAGAAAAAAATTATGAGTCAGTTTTTGGTTGGTGTTTTTTTGCATGGTATCATGGTATTAAACAATCTGAGCAGGGTTTTGTTGCTTTACAAAGCATGTTCATTCAAATTTAAAACATCAAAAACATTCAAGTAGATTTCATCAATGATTTATATATTAGTTTAACAACTTATATTCATCAGTAATATAATTCATAACAATTCATAAATTCTAGTTTGACTTAATTTTTCTGGATTCTGTATTTTTATGACTTAATACAAATATACTATCAAAAATGGTGGTAATGAAATTAATGTATAAAGCTTTAACAATTTAATTAATGCCTTAAAATGTAATCAAATGAAAATAACTTTGATCATTTTATGCTTTCATAAAGGACTGCACAATAGAGATTTAGTAAATTAAAATGAGGGGGAAATCATATTCCTTAAATTTTTCTATTTGTTATTATTATTTTAGAAGTGGTCTACATTATAATACAATCGTAATTTCTGTCAATTTCTTCAAGTTAAAAAGGGGACTTTTATTTTGACGGGTAGAAGTGAAGGGCAGTAATACGCATTTTAATCGTCTAAACTTCCGCAAATCAGAGAAGAAGGAGAAGACGTAACGTAAAGTGAAGTTAGTGAAGACCTTTGCGTGTATTTGACAATGGTTGTCTCAAATAAAAGGAAGAAAGGATTATTAATTGTTCTCTCAATGTCAGTGAGGCTCTCAGCAGACGCTGTTATACACTGAGCGGCGTCAGCGAGCATATTTGAGTAAGTAACGTTACATGACAACCGCTCACTCACAGAGAGACACGCAAAACAAACAGATTATATTTTTATATAGCAGTGTTTTTTTTGCTTTATTAATCACAGACACTAGACCATGTAGTGATTTGACAGCTCTGTTTTTGATTTATATATCAAATAAATAAATATTCGATGACAATATTGCCTTTTGAAGTTTAATCAGCCCTTTCACGATTTAAACAGAAAGACCTCTTGAAATTGTAAATGAAGACTTTTCTTAAACCATTTAACGTATTTACAACTTTTTACGACCTTAAATTTGATACAACTAAAATAAGGAGTTTATAAGGACCTGCGGGAGCCCTGTATTTAAGGTAGCCCGTAGGGTGATATTGGTAGCCCGACTGGTATTAAACCAATATTCCGGACGACGTGCTAGTGATTTTGCTAGAATTGCTGAATTTGCTGGAATTGAGAATTAGGGTTAGGATAACTATATGCTATACCCTGTAACTGTAGTTTAATATTGTTTTAAACATGAGTATTAGTACTAACAACATATTTTTACTGTATTTGTGTAAGTATTTTTATTTTATTTTAGGTCATGGTACAGTAACAAAAGTACAGTACCACATTTGTATTTATAATGTAGTAGTCAATTTGTAACATAATATTAACTAAGATTCATAAATGCTATAAAACTATTGTTCATTTTAACTTATATAATGTTATAAGCTAAAACCTTATTGAAAACAGTTAAAAGTTTCATATATTGTTCTGTGTGTGTGTGTGTGTGTGTGTGTGTGTGTGTGTGTGTGTGTGCACGTGTGAGAGAGAGAGAGAGAGAGAGGATAGCTAGAGACTAACATTAATAAATGCTGGATAATTATTGTTCATGTTCATTAATATAGTTAATGCTAATAACTGAAACCTTATTAAAAGGATTACCAAAGTTTTCTATTTTGTTTTGTGTTTGTGTGTGTCTTGATGGCTCGGATTAACCCTTCCATTAATGTATCCCTTAAATCCAAACTGCTAGAGGGTCACTGTAATTAGGCCTGTCGCGATAGTCGATATATTGACTTATCGCACGATATATGGATATGAGCGCGATCATTTTTGGTGCCGCGATATATTGCGACTGATCATTTTTTTATAATTAAAAATAATGATTATATAAATTTTTACATAAAAATGAATATCACCAACATTTTAGTCGATCGCGCTACCTCTGTCATCTCGTCTGCTCTCTGTGGCGGAGGCGGGGCTTAGGCAGCGTCTCCCTCACACACACGCACACAGAGCGAACAGCGACAGGAGAAGAGAAGGCGTGAACCCACTGCGTTATAAAGTGTTTCGGGACAACTACAGCCAGTTAGGAAGAACAAGTCCCAATGGACTTGGTTTCAAAGCCGCAATCTTCAGCTCCGGTGTGGGAACATTTTGTCTTTAAGCCGAATGAGAGAGGAGAGCCAATTAACGTGAACGAGCCGGTATGTCGACTTTGTTTAAAAACAGTGGCAACGAAAAGAGGCAACACAACTAACCTAAAATCTCACTTAAAACATAACCATCCCACCCAGTTTTTCAATCTGGCAACAACAACCGCAGCTGGAGCTGGAGAGGGGTCTTCCAGACAGTTATCTGTTACAGATGCCTTTTCCCGAAAGTGTAAATATAAACGTGACCGCGCGAAATGGCGCACACTCACAGATAGCGTAACTCGCTATATAGCCAAAGAGATGCAGCCATTAAACACGGTCGAAAAACCAGCTTTTAAAAATATGCTGCAAACTTTTTTATTCTTAAGAATAAAATGTTCTTTGTCTTTGAAAGAGTGCACTTGCATTATTATGCTATTATATTGTCATACTGTAATTATATAATCAGTGAAATAAAATTGTCTTAAAATGACAATAATATCGTTTATCGCAATTAATTTTGGTGCAATATATCGCACAACAAAAAGTAGTTATCGCGACAGCCCTAACTGTAATGCATGTGCCTGCTAGGGTTGTGTCGGTGAGGAAATTTTCCCACCGGTTAATCGACCTGATGTCACACCGGTTATAATGGTATCACCGTGGTCGTTTGAGTTTTCCTCTTTTCCCTTTTCTTAGGTTTTAAATAGCCTGTAAGCACCGGTCGCGTTTTACTTTGACTTTGTTATCAGCGGCAACAAGTCAAGCAGTGTTTAAATAAAATAAAAATCAGCAAATACTGTGGAACCAAATAAATGAGAAACAAATGTTTTTTTTAAACATCACATCAGTGATGCCTAATAGATCGATCGTGAAGACAATGCTGGAAGATGCGCTTTAGGTCAGTTCTCAACCAGGGGGGAGAGATAAAACTACAATATAATATATTCACTAATATTATGACTCGCCTGTTAAGTCATGTAAAAATATAGGTTATAAATAAATAACAGTACCACCTCTCTACATATTCTGTGTTTCGAGCAGCAAAACGTCTCTCATCATGCTGTGTGAATACAGACTGAATAGCTGACTCAAAAAATGAGTTGGTAAAAATTTACAATAAATTATCTTAGGTTGACAGTAGCTAATGCATTAACTAACAATGAACAATATATTTTTACAGCATTTTTTTTATGTTAGTAAAAATAGTCAGGCATTATTAGATGCTTTATAAGTATTGATCATGTTAATTAATATAGTTAATGTTAATAACTGAAACCTTTTCGAAAGTGTTACTAAAGTTTTATATGTTGTTCTGTGTGTGTATGTATTGCAGACTTAATGGTTTGGATTGACCCTTTAATTGCTGTATCCCTTAAAACCAGACTGCCAGAGGGTTACTGTAAATGCATGTGTGAGAGAGACTGAGAGAGAGAGAGAGAGAGAGAGAGAGATAGCGTCTGTTTAAACTGTGTGTTTCACAGAGTTGGTGGTTTGGATTAACCCTTTAATTGCCGTGCCCCTTAAAACCAGACTGCTAGAGGGTTACTGTAAATGCATGTGCCCGCTGGGCACCGCTTTCCTGATGCCACCGGGGTGGCGTTTGCATCGGCTTGGGCCCACCATCGCTGCTTGCAGCTATATTTATTATTATTATTTTCCAAACTTAATCGCATTTTTGAGGGCCTAAACATGATCGAAAAGTCAGGAAATTTTGCACACGCATCAGAACTGGTGGAAATTTACGTCTTATATGGGTTTCAGAAGCAGGTGAGGCAAAATGGCTCGACAGCGCCACCTATGCTCATTCAGCGGAGAGCCCTCGGCTACGCTTTCACGTACATGTATGAAAATCGGTACACTCATGTAACATAACAATACCCAAAAAGTCTCCTGAACGAAACCCAACAGGGAAGTCGGTTATTTTGAATTTTCTCGTCATATTTAGTGACATTTTTTTGCCATTTGCAGGTGTCATACTTTAACGAACTCCTCCCAGAGATTTATTCGGATGAACACCAAAATTGGTCATTGCAATCTAAAGCCCTTTCTGACGTTAAATTGCGACGATCTAGAGTTTTCATCGGAGGGCGTGTCCGTGGCGTCCTGTCAAATTTCGATGTTTTGCCATGAAACAGGAAGTTGTTATAACTCAGGCATGCTATGTCCGATCTGCACCAAACTTCACATGTTTGATAAGACTCCTGATATGAAGAGATCTACATGACCATATTCAGTTATAGTAATAGCGCCACCTGCTGGCAACAGGAAGCGACATTTTTACTCTGTAACTAACTCCTCCTACAGATTTAATGACATCAACATAATATTTAGGTCAGTCTAACCTAAAGGCCTTTGTGATGTTAAATTGCGAAGATCTAGAGTTTTCGTTAAAGGGTGTGTCCTTGTCGGCATCACAGATTTCGATGTCTCGCCATGGGAATAAAAGTTGTTGTAACTCAGCCATACAATGTTCGATCTGCCCCAGACTTCACATCAGGGCTCGAAATTGCGACCATTTTGGTCGCATATGCTCCCGAAATGTAATCTGTGCGACTCCAAAATATATTTGGGAGCATTTGTGCGAGTGCAAATAATTGCTGTGGTGCGACCTCTACAGTTCTCTGCTAAACGTTCAAGAATTACTGCACAGCATGTGCCACGTGACCGGGAGCTAAAGCAGGTTAAGCTTTTCATTCGCGCGCTCGTCTAAAGTGTGATTTTTCTGAGCCCGTGCACCCGAAACGCGCGAACTAAAACGCCTGTCTAAGGGGTCGTTCACATATCGCGCCTAAAAACGCATGGAAAACGCTAGGCGCGCTGCTTTCTCCTTTTTTCCAAAGCGCTCGGGCGGTTGCGCTCCGGAGGCGTTTGTCGTTGCTAAGCAACCATCAGCTAGGCTCTCCGTTACACCTACGGCATTCTGAAAAGTTGAGATGTTTTTATCTCGATGCGGCGCGGACGCGCCTGGAAAAAACGAGCGCAAAAATACTATGGAACTCACTGGGGACCAGCAACTGTTTGGTTTTCCACATTCTTCAAAATAGCATGTATGTTCAGCAGAAGAAAGAAACTCACTCAGGTTTAAAACTAATTTTGAGTGAGTAAATGATGGTATTAATATAAAACACTATGACAGAATCGACAGACAGATGACCGAGTTTATTCTTTAATGTTAAAACAAAACCATAGAGAAAAACATAACTCGCTACTCTTGAAAAAAACAATACAATTACTTTAATAGGAATCAATCTATAGTGTTTTATTTTTATTAATTGTTCATTCAATTTCTTGAATGCTCCTACTAAATATGCCTATTGTACCTGATAATTAAACACTGTTTGTATATTATGTGTAGTTGTAATGTGTATCTTTGTTCTTATTTTTTCATAACAAAGATAAAATAATGACAAAGATTTTTATCTTCTTCCACTTTGGCCTAAATATCCACCATTCTTATTTATATTTTGTTTCTTTGAAAGGCTTTGTCTTTATAATAGGAAATTAGTTTGGCAGTACTGCTCAGACAAACTGGTAAAACTAACATGACAAAGAACTGTGATAAAATCGTGAAATGTCTAAAAATAAAAATTGATATGATATTTTTGCCATATCGCCCACCCTACTTGGAACTGACGGTTTGTGACCGCACTTGCACAAACTGCATTGAAATCATTTTCCAAAATTTAATTTGTGTGGAAATATTACCAAGTCTGTAAACAGCCATTAACAGAAGCCAGAGACGCTGAAGACGGACACAAAGAACATCAAATACTGTAGCAGCCTGAGCAAGCTCAACGTCCACTATGCAAAATATAGAAAGGAAATCCTAAATATTGAATTGGGAGTGGGGGTCTATATGAATGTATTTCTGAGGGGAACTGTTTTGAGAAGTTTAAATGACATTTTCTTCTCATCTTGCATGTATAAAAAACAAAGCACTGCAGCTTAAGGATCAGGTTCAATTGATGAAGCTTTTAATCATCAGGAAGGATGTTGCCCGCCCTTCCGCTCAATTGGCGGTTGTGTTGCTCCTTAATATTCAGTGGGTGCTCCTAAAATAATTGTGGTGCTCCTAACTTCTTGAAGTTGGGAGCACCAGTGCTACCAAGTAAAAAAGTTAATTTCGAGCCCTGCTTCACATGTTCGATAAGAATCCAGGCCTGAACACATCTAAATACGAATATTCCATTATAATCAGAGCGCCACCTGCTGGCAACAGGAAATGACATGTTTTACACTAACTTAAACATGCAATGGCCAATCTGCACCAAACTTCACATGTTTGACAAGACTCCTGACCTGAAAAGATCTAAGTGACCATATTCATATAAATTCATAGCGCCACCTGCTGGCAAAAGGAAGTGATATGTTTTATTCTGTAACTAACTCCTCCTAGAGATTTAATGACATCAACATAATATATAGGTCAGTCTAACCTAAAGGCCTTTGTGATGTTAAATTGCGAAGATCTAGATTTTTCGTTAAAGGGCGTGTCTTTGGCGGCATCACAGATTTCGATGTCTCGCCATGGGAATAAAAGTTCTTATAACTCAGCAATACAGTGTTTGATCTGTCCTAAACTTCACACGTTTGATAAGAACTATGGCTTGAAGACATCTCTGTGCCAATGTTTAGTTATAGAAATAGCGCCACCTGCTGGCAACAGGAAATTACTTGTTTTACACTAACTTAAACATGCAATGTCCAATCTGCACCAAACTTCATATGTTTTTTAAAAGTACTGGATGAAGACATCTACATGCCAATGTTCAGTTATGGATGTTGTGCCACCAGCTGGCAGCAGGTTTGGTACATATAAATGACTTTGACATATTCCTCTATATTAATCTTTTAAATGCATATTGCTCACTGTTCCCTGTCTTTCTGAAGCCACCGTTCGGCGGTGAGCGGCGAGGTCCTTCCATTGCTGCTTGCAGCTTTAATTCTTCTTCTTCTTCTTCTTCTTCTTCTTCTTCTTCTTCTTCTTCTTCTTCTTCTTCTTCTTCTTCTTCTTCTTCTTCTTCTTCTTCTTCTTCTTCTTCTTCTTCTTCTTCTTCTTCTTCTTCTCCAAACTTAATCGCATTTTAGAGGGCCTAAACATGCTCGAAAAGTCAGGAAACTTTGCACACGCGTCAGAACTGGTGAAAATTTACGTCTGATATGGGTTTCAAGTAGGTGAGGCAAAATGGCTCGACAGCGCCACCTATAAACTCATTCAGCGGAGAGCCCTCGGGCTACGTTTCATGTATATGTATGAAAATCGGTACACTCATGTAACATAACAATACCTACAAAAAGTCTCCAGGCATGAAATCCGAAACCCAACAGGAAGTCGGTTATTTTAATTTTGACATTTAGTTTTTGGCCATTGCAGGTGTCATTTTTAATGAACTCCTCCCAGAGATTTATTTGAAAACACCAAAATTGGTAATTGCAATCTAAAACGTTAAACTGCGAATCTAGAGTCTTTTTATCGGAGGGCGTCCGTCCGTGGCGTCCTGTCAAATTTCGATGTTTCGCCATGAAACAGGAGTTGTTATATCTCAGGCATGCTATGTCCGATCTACACCAAACTTCACATGTTTGAAGAATCCTGACCTGAAGAGATCTAAGTGACCATATTCAGTTATAGTCATAGCGCCACTTGCTGGCAACAGGAAGTGACATGTTTTACTCTGTAACTAACTCCTCCTAGATGATTTACATCAACATAATATTTAGGTCAGTTTAATCTAAAGGCCTTTGTGATGTTAAATTGTGCTTGAGTTTTCGCTAATGGGCGTGTCCTTGGCGGCATCACAAATTCGATGTCTCGCCATGGGAATAAATGTTGTTGTAACTCAGCCATACAATGTTCGATCTGCCCCAGACTTCACATTCACATGTTCGATAAGAAGTCCAGGCCTGAACACATCTAAATACTAATATTCCATTATAATCAGAGCGCCACCTGCTGGCAACAGGAAATGACTTGTTTACACTAACTTAAACATGCAATGTCCAATCTTTACCAAACTTCACATGTTTGACAAGACTCCTGACCTGAAAAGATCTAAGTGACAATATTCATATAAATTCATAGCGCCACCTGCTGGCAACAGGAAATTACTTGTTTTACACTAACCAACATGCAATCTGCAATGTCAACTACTACACGCTTGATAAGAGCCATGCCCTGAAGACATCTATTTTAGTTATAGACATAGCACCTGCTGGCAACAGGAAATTACTTGTTTTACACTAGCTTAAACATGCAATGTTCAATCTTCACCAAACTTCATATGTTTGATCAAAGTTCTAGCCTGTAGACATGTTAATGTTCAGTTATGGACGTTTACCAGCAGGCAGCAGGTTTGGTACATATAAATGACTTTGAAATATTCCTCTATATTTACCTTTTAAATGCATATTGCTCATCGTCTTCCCTCTGAAGCCACCGGGGGCGGTGAGCGAGGCCTTCCCTTCCATCGCTTAATTGCAGCGAGGGAGAGCACAGAGGACCCTATGAATCTGCTCCGTTTATTATTAGGGACCGAGCACCGATGGTGCAGAGGACCCTATTGAATCTACTCCATTATTATTATTATTAGGGACCGAGCATCGATGGTGCAGAGGACCCTATTGAATCTGTCTATTATTATTATTATTATTCTTCTTCTCCAAACTTAATCGCATTTTAGAGGCCTAAACACATGCTCGAAAAGTCAGGAAACTTTGCACATCAGAACTGGTGAAAATTTACGTGATATGGGTTTTTCAGGTAGGGTGGCAAAATGGCTCGACAGCGCCACCTATAAATATAAATGCCTCAATCGTTTCACTACATGTGTCGGTACTCATGTAACATAACAAACCTACAAAAAGTCGGCAGAAACCAGGAAGTCGGCTATTTTTGAATTTTGTATTATTTTTTTTTTTTTTGTCATTTGTCGAACTCCTCCCAGAGATTTATTCGGATGAACATCAAAATTGGTCATTGTAATCTAAAGCCCTTTGTGACGTTAAATTGCGAAGATCTAGAGTTTTCATCGGAGGGCGTGTCCGTGGCATCCTGTCAAATTTCGATGTTTCGCCATGAAACAGGAAGTTGTTATATCTCAGGCATGCTATGTCAGATCTGCACCAAACTTCACATTTTTGATAAGAATCCTGACCTGAAGAGATCTAAGTGACCATATTCAGTTATAGTCATAGCGCCACCTGCTGGCAACAGGAAGTGACATGTTTTACTCTGCAACTAACTCCTCCTAGAGATTTAATGACATCAACATAATATTTAGGTCAGTCTAATCTAAAGGCCTTTGTGATGTTATATTGCGAAGAGCTTGAGTCCTTTCTATCACCGTGTCCATGGGAATAAAAGTTGTTGTCTCAGCCATGTAATAAGTTGTTGTAACTCAGCCATGCAATAACTTCTGCCCCAGACTTCACCGACAAATAAATACATATATTCCATTATAATCAGAGCGCCACCTGCTGGCCACAGGAAATGACTTGATTTACACTAACATAAACATGCAATGTCCAATCTGCACCAAACTTCACATATTTGGTAAGATTCCTGGCCTGAAGACATCTAAATGGCAATATTCAGATGTAATCATAGCGCCACCTGTTGACCACAGGGATATATCATCATCAAACATACCATGTTCAATCTGCACCAAAATTCATATGTTTGATAAAAGTACTGGTCTCATGATATCTACACGATAATGTTCAGTTAAAGACATAGCGCCACCTGCTGGCAACAGAAATGATTTGTTTTGTTTACACTAAGCATGAAATGTCCAATCTGCACCAAACTTCACATATTTTGAAAGAGTCCTGCCCTGGAATTTAATTTAATATTCAGATGTAACCATCGTCTGTTGACAAGAGGATGTGTCAGGCTTTACACTAACTCAAACATACCATGTTCAATCTGCACAAAAGTTAATATGTTCGATAAAGGTGCTAGCCTGAAGACATCTATATGTTAATGTTCAGTTATGGACATAGCGCCACCAGCTGGCAGCAGGTTTGGCACATATAAATGACTTTGACATATTCCTCTATATTTGCATTTTTAAATGCATATTGCTCACTGTTCCCTGTCTTTCTGAAGCCACCGGTCGGCGGTGAGCCGGGCGAGGTCCCTTCCATCGCTGCTTGCAGCTTTAATTATTATTATTATTATTATTATTATTATTATTCTTCCTCTCCAAACTTAATCGCATTTTAGAGGGCCTAAACATGCTCGAAAAGTCAGGAAACTTTGCACACGCATCAGAACTGGTGAAAATTTCGTCTGATATGGGTTTCAAGTAGGTGTGGCAAAATGGCTCGACAGCGCCACCTATAAATATTCAGCGGAGTGCGCATCGAGCTACGTTTTATGTCAATCGGTACACTTATGTAACTTAACAATACCTACAAAAAAGTCTTCAGGTACGAAATCAGAAACCCAACAGGAAGTCGGCTATTTTGAATTTTCTCGTCATATTTTGTGTCATTTTTGCCATTTTCAGGTGTCATACTTTAACGAACTCCTCCCAGAGATTTATTCAGATGAACACCAAAATTGGTCATTGTAATCTAAAGCCCTTTGTGACGTTAAATTGCGAAGATCTAGAGTTTTCATCGGAGGGCGTGTCCGTGGCGTCCTGTCAAATTTCGATGTTTCGCCATGAAACAGGAAGTTGTTATATCTCAGGCATGCTATGTCCGATCTACACCAAACTTCACACGTTTGATAAGAATCCTGACTTGAAGAGATCTAAGTGACCATATTCAGTTATAGTCATAGCGCCACCTGCTGGCAACAGGAAGTGGCATGTTTTACTCTGTAACTAACTCCTCCTAGAGATTTAATGACATAAACATAATATTTAGGTCAGTCTAACCTAAAGGCCTTTGTGATGTTATATTGCGAAGATCTAGAGTTTTTGTTAAAGGGCGTGTCCATGGCGGCATCACAAATTTCGATGTCTCGCCATGGGAATAAAAGTTGTTGTAACTCAGCCATACAATGTCCGATCTGCCCCAGACTTCACACGTTCGATAAAAATCCAGGCCTGAACACATCTAAATACGAATATTTCATTATAATTAGAGCGCCACCTGCTGGCAACAGGAAATGACTTCTTTTACACTATCTTAAACATGCAGTGTCCAATCTGCACCAAACTTCACATATTTTGTAAGAGTCCTGGCCTGAAAATACCTAAAGGCCAAAAATCAGATATAATCATAGCGCCACCTGCTGACAACAGGATATATCATGCTTTACACTAACTCAAACATACCATGTTCAATCTGCACCAAACTTCATATGTTTGATAAAAGTATTGGTCTGAAGACATCTACATGCCAATGTTTAGTTATAGACATAGCGCCACCTGGTGGCTACAGGAAATGACTTGTTTTACACCAACTTACACATGCATTGTCCAATCTGCACCAAACTTCACATATTTGGTAAGATTCCAGGCCTGAAGACATCTAAAGGCCAATATTCAGATGTAACCATAGCGCCACCTGTTGACAAAAGGATGTGTCAGGCTTTAAGCTAACTCAGACATACTATGTCCAATCTGCACCAAACTTCACAGGTTTGTTAAGAGCCATGGCCTGAAGACATCTACTTGCCAATGTTTAGTTATAGACATAGCGCCACCTGCTGGCTCCAGGAAATTACTTGTTTTACACTAGCTTAAACATGCAATGTTCAATCTGCACCAAACTTACCATGTTTGAAAAAAGTGCTAGCCTGAAGACATCTACATGTTAATGTTCAGTTATGGACATGGCGCCACCAGCTGGCAGCAGGTTTGTACATATAATGACTTTGACATATTCCTCTATATTTACCTTTTTAAATGTATATTGCTCACCGTTCCCTGTCTTTCTGAAGCCACGGGTGAGCCGTCCCTTCCATCGCTGCTTGCAGCTTTAATTATTATTATTAGGGACCGAGCACCGATGGTGCGAGACCCTATTGAATCTGCTCCGTATTATTATTATTAGGGACCGGGTGCGAGGACCCTGTATCTGTGTTGTTTATTATTATTATTATTATTTTCCAAACTTAATCGCTTTTTGAGGGCCTAAACATGCTCAAAAGTCAGGAAATTTTGCACACGCATCAGAACTGGTGAAATTTCACGTCTTATATGGGTTTCAGAAGTAGGTGTGGCAAAATGGCTCGACAGCGCCACCTATACTCATTCAGCGGAGAGCCCTCACATGTATGAATACACTCATGTAACATAACAATACCTACAAAAGTCTCCTGAATGAAATCCGAAACCCAACAGGAAGTCGGTTATTTTCAATTTTCTCGTCATAGTGACATTTTGCCATTTGCAGGTGTCATACTTTTAACGAACTCCTCCCAGAGATTTATTCGGATGAACACCAAAATTGGTCATTGCAATCTAAAGCCCTTTGTGATGTTAAATTGCGAAGATCTAGAGTTTTCATCGGGCGTGTCCGTGGCGTCCTCTCAAATTTCGATGTTTCGCCATGAAACAGGAAGTTGTTATAACTCAGGCATGCTATGTCCGATCTGCACCAAACTTCACATGTTTGATAAGACTCCTGATATGAAGAGATCTACATGACCATATTCAGTTATAGTAATAGCGCCACCTGCTGGCAACAGGAAGTGACATGTTTTACTCTGTAACTAACTCCTCCTACAAATTTAATGACATCAACATAATATTTAGGTCAGTCTAACCTAAAGGCCTTTGTGATGTTAAATTGCGAAGATCTAGAGTTTTCATGGGGGAGGCGTGTCCGTGGCGTCCTGTCAAATTTCGATGTCTCGCCATGGGAATAATGATGTTGTAACTCAGCCATACAATGTTCGATCTGCCCCAGACTTCACATGTTCGATAAGAATCCAGGCCTGAACACATCTGAATATGTGTTTCAGAAGTAGGGTGTGGCAAAATGGCTCGACAGCGCCACCTATACTGATTCAGCGGAGAGCCCTCAGGCTACGTTTCACGTACATGTATGAAAATCGGTACACTCATGTAACGTAACAATACCTACAAAAAGTCTCCTGAACGAAAATCTAAACCCAACAGGAAGTCGGTTATTTTGAATTTTCTCGCCATATTTAGTGACATTTTGCCATTTGCAGGTGTCATACTTTACGAACTCCTCCCAGAGATTTATTCGCATGAACACCAAAATTGGTCATTGAAATCTAAAGCCCTTTGAGACGTTAAATTGCGAAGATCTAGAGTTTTCATTGGAGGGCGTGTCCGTGGCGTCCTGTCAAATTTCGATGTTTCGCCATGAAACAGGAAGTTGTTATAACTCAGGCATGCTATGTCCGACCTGCACCAAACTTCACATGTTTGATAAGACTCCTGATATGAAGAGATCTACATGACCATATTCAGTTATAGTCATAGCGCCACCTGCCGGCAGCAGGAAGTGACATGTTTTACTCTGTAACTAACTCCTCCTAGAGATTTAATGACATAAACATAATATTTAGGTCAGTCTAACCTAAAGGCCTTTGTGATGTTAAATTGCGAAGATCTAGAGTTTTCGTTAAAGGGCGTGTCCATGGCGGCATCACAAATTTCGATGTCTCGCCATGGGAATAAAAGTTGTTGTAACTCAGCCATACAATGTCCGATCTGCCCCAGACTTCACACGTTCGATAAGAATCCAGGCCTGAACACATCTAAATACGAATATTACATTATAATTAGAGCGCCACCTGCTGGCAACAGGAAATGACTTCTTTTACACTATCTTAAACATGCAATGTCCAATCTGCACCAAACTTCACACTTTTGATAAAAATATTGGTCTGAAGATATCTAAATGCCAATGTTCAGTTAAAGATATAGCGCCACCTGCTGGCAACAGCAAATTACTTCTTTTAAACTAACTTAAGCATTCAATGTCCAATCTGCACCAAAATTCACGTATTTGGTAAGAGCCCTGACCTGAAGATATCTAAAGGCCAAAATTCAGATATAATCATAGCGCCACCTGCCTACAACAGGATATATCATGCTTTACACTAACTCAAACATACCATGTACAATCTGCACCAAACTTCACACGTTTGATAAGAGCCATGGCCTGAAGACATCTACGTGCCAATGTTTAGTTATAGACATAGCGCCACCTGCTGGCTACGGGAAATTAATTGTTTTATAGTAACTTAAAAATGCAATGTCCAATCTGCACCAAACTTCACATATTTGGTAAGGGTCCTGGCCTGAAAACATCTAAAGGCCAAAATTCAGATATAATCATAGCGCCACCTGTTGACAACAGGATATATCGTGCTTTAAACTAACTCAAACATACCATGTTCAATCTGCACCAAAATTCATATGTTTGATAAAAGTACTGGTCTGATGATATCTACACGATAACGTTTAGTTAAAGACATAGCGCCACCTGCTGCCAACAGGAAATGATATGTTTTACCATGAAATATCCAATCTGCACCAAACTTCACATATTTTGTAAGAGTCCTGCCCTGAAGACATTTAAAAGCCAATATTCAGATGTAACCATAGCGCCATCTGTTGACAACAGGATGTGTCAGGCTTTACACTAACTCAAACATACTATGTTCAATTTGCACCAAACTTCATATGTTCGATAAAGGTGCTAGCCTGAAGACATCTATATGTTAATGTTCAGTTATGGACATAGCGCCACCAGCTGGCAGCAGATTTGGCACATATAAATGACTTTGACGTACTCCACTATATTTGCTTTTTTAAATGCATATTGCTCACTGTTCCCTGTCTTTCTGAAGCCACCGGTTGGCGGTGCTGGGTGCGAGGTCCCTTCCATCGCTGCTTGCAGCTTTTATTATTATTATTATTATTCTTCTTCCTCTCCAAACTTAATCGCATTTTAGAGGGCCTAAACATGCTCGAAAAGTCAGGAAACTTTGCACACGCGTCAGAACTGGTGAAAATTTACGTCTGATATGGGTTTCAGAAGTAGGTGTGGCAAAATGGCTCGACAGCGCCACCTATAAATATTCAGCGGAGTGCGCATCGAGCTACGTTTCACGTACATGTACGAAAATCGGTACACTCATGTAACTTAACAATACCTACAAAAAAGTCTCTTGGTACGAAATCAGAAACCCAACAGGAAGTCGGTTATTTTGAATTTTCGTCATATTTTTGTGTCATTTTTGCCATTTTCAGGTGTCATACTTTAACGAACTCCTCCCAGAGATTTATTCGGATGAACACCAAAATTGGTCATTGTAATCTAAAGCCCTTTGTGACGTTAAATTGCGAAGATCTAGAGTTTTCATCGGAGGCGTGTCCGTGGCGTCCTGTCAAATTTTGATGTTTCGCCATGAAACAGGAAGTTGTTATATCTCAGGCATGCTATGTCCGATCTGCACCAAACTTCACATGTTTGATAAGAATCCTGACCTGAAGAGATCTAAGTGACCATATTCAGTTATAGTCATAGCGCCACCTGCTGGCAACAGGAAGTGACATGTTTTACTCTGTAACTAACTCCTCCTAGAGATTTAATGACATCAACATTATATTTAGGTCAGTTTAATCTAAAGGCCTTTGTGATGTTAAATTGCGAAGAGCTTGAGTTTTCGCTAATGGGCGTGTCCTTGGCGGCATCACAAATTTCGATGTCTCGCCATGGGAATAAAAGTTGTTGTAACTCACCATGCAATAACCGATCTGCCCCAGACTTCACACGTTCGATAAGAATCCAGGTCTGAACACATATAAATATGAATATTCCATTATAATCAGAGCGCCACCTGCTGGCCACAGGAAATGACTTGATTTACACTAACTTAAACATGCAATGTCCAATCTGCACCAAACTTCACATATTTGGTAAGACTCCTGACCTGAAGAGATCTAAGTGACCATTTTCAGTTATAGTCATAGCGCCACCTGCTGGCAACAGGAAGTGACATGTTTTACTCTGTAACTAACTCCTCCTAGAGATTTAATGACATCAACATAATATTTAGGTCAGTCTAATCTAAAGGCCTTTGTGATGTTATAGAAGAGCTTGAGTTTTCGCTAATGGGCGTGTCCATGGCGGCGTGACAAAATTCGATGTCTCGCCATGGGAATAGAAGCTGTTGTTACTCAGCCATAAAATGTCCGATCTGCCCCAAACTTCACACGTTTGATAAGAGCCATGGCCTGAAGACATCTACGTGCCAATGTTTAGTTATAGACATAGCGCCACCTGCTGGCTACGGGAAATTAATTGTTTTATAGTAACTTAAATATGCAATGTCCAATCTGCACCAAACTTCACATATTTTGTAAGAGTCCTGCCCTGAAGACATTTAAAGGCCAATATTCAGATGTAACCATAGCGCCATCTGTTGACAACAGGATGTGTCAGGCTTTACACTAACTCAAACATACTATGTTCAATCTGCACCAAACTTCATATGTTCGATAAAGGTGCTAGCCTGAAGACATCTACATGTTAATGTTCAGTTATGGACATAGCGCCACCAACTGGAAGCAGGTTTGGCACATTTAAATGACTTTAACATATCCCTCTATATTTGCAATTTTAAATACATATTGCTCACCGTTCCCTGTCTTTCTGAAGCCACCGGTTGGCGGTGAGCCGGGTGCGAGGTCCCTTCCATCGCTGCTTGCAGCTTTAATTATTATTATTATTCTTCTTCTCCAAACTTAATCGCATTTTAGAGGGCCTAAACATGCTCGAAAAGTCAGGAAACTTTGCACACGCGTCAGAACTGGTGAAAATTTACGTCTGATATGGGTTTCAGAAGTAGGTGTGGCAAAATGGCTCGACAGCGCCACCTATAAATATTCAGCGGAGTGCGCCTCGACTCGTTTCACGTACATGTACGAAAATCGGTACACTTATGTAACTTAACAATACCTACAAAAGTCTCCTGGTACGAAATCAGAAACCCAACAGGAAGTCGGCTATTCTGAATTTTCTCGTCATATTTTGTGTCATTTTGCCATTTGCAGGTGTCATACTTTAACGAACTCCTCCCAGAGATTTATTCAGATGAACACCAAAATTGGTCATTGTAATCTAAAGCCCTTTGTGACGTTAAATTGCGAAGATCTAGAGTTTTCATCGGGCGTGTCCGTGGCGTCCTGTCAAATTTTGATGTTTCGCCATGAAACAGGAAGTTGTTATATCTCAGGCATGCTATGTCTGATCTACACCAAACTTCACATGTTTGATAAGAATCCTGACCTGAAGAGATCTAAGTGACCATATTAAGTTATAGTTGTAGCGCCACCTGCTGGCAACAGGAAGTGACATGTTTTACTGTAACTAACTCCTCCTAGAGATTTAATGACATAAACATAATATTTAGGTCAGTCTAACCTAAAGGCCTTTGTGATGTTAAATTGCGAAGATCTAGAGTTTTCGCTAAGGCATCACAAATTTGATGTCTCGCCATGGGAATAAAAGTTGTTGTAACTCAGCCATACAATGTCCGATCTGCCCCAGACTTCACACGTTCGATAAGAATCCAGGCCTGAACACATCTAAATACGAATATTTCATTATAATTAGAGCGCCACCTGCTGGCAACAGGATATATCATGCTTTACACTAACTAAAACATACCATGTTCAATCTGCACCAAACTTCATATGTTTGATAAAAGTATTGGTCTGAAGACATCTACATGCCAATGTTTAGTTATGGACATAGCGCCACCTGGTGGCTACAGGAAATTACTTGTTTTACACCAACTTAAACATGCATTGTCCAATCTGCACCAAACTTCACATATTTGGTAAGATTCCTGGCCTGAAGACATCTAAAGGCCAATATTCAGATGTAATTATAGCGCCACCTGTTGACAACAGGATGTGTCAGGCTTTACACTAACTCAAACATACTATGTTCAATCTGCACCAAACTTCATATGTTTTTTAAAAGTACTGGATGAAGACATCTACATGCCAATGTTCAGATAAATATATAGCGCCACCTGCTTGGAACAGGAAATTTCTTGTTTTACACTAACTTAAACATGCAATGTCCAATCTGCACCAAACTTCATATGTTTTTTAAAAGTACTGGATGAAGACATCTACATGCCAATGTTCAGTTATGGATGTTGCGCCACCAGCTGGCAGCAGGTTTGGTACATATAAATGACTTTGACATATTCCTCTATATTTACCTTTTTAAATGCATATTGCTCACTGTTCCCTGTCTTTCTGAAGCCACCGGTCGGGCGGTGAGAGGTCCCTTCCATCGCTGCTTGCAGCTTTAATTAGGGACCGAGCAGGTGCGAGACCCTATTGAATCTGCTCCGTTTATTATTATTAGGGCCCAAGCCAGAAACATTTTTGGGGGCTTAACATGGTCAAAAACTCTTGAAAATTTGCACACACATTGGAACCCACGGCAGTTAGGGACGCCGCTGAGGCTGGGACCGGGCGTGGCACAGAGGCTCTACAGCGCCCCTGGAACACCATCAGAAAACTTGATGAATAGCTCACACATACTTGCACGTATTCATATGAAACTCGGTACACATATAGATCTCATCAAGCCGAACAACTTTTTGCGCTGCATGTCATGGGCTCCGCCCAACAGGAAGTCGGCTATTCAGGGCTGTTTAAAATCACATGCTCTGGAATTTGAAATACTCCTCCCAGGATTTTCAACACAGGAGCACCAAACTCGGTGAACGTGATCTCAAGACATTGGGGATGCTAAATTGCGGAGGGATTTTTGATATCTCAAACGGTTTGCCCGTGGCGAGGCGATGAAGTTATGGCGAGAATTGAGAGACAGGAAGTGTCTAATAAAGTCCACATGCATTGTCTGATTTTGATCACAATTCAGTGGTTTGTTCGGTGTATGAAGCCGATCGCATCGATGTGACAATTATGAGGCAAAGTTATAGCGCCACCAACTGGCAGCAGGAAGTGTGTGATTTTCAAAATGCTTTGAATTCACCATCTTACTTTTACCCAATTTGCTTCAAACTTCATCAGAATACTGTAAAAACATGGCCGATGTGAAACTCTGAAGGGAATATTGATATCTAAAATACTGTTGCCATGGCAACGCGTCAAACCTCAATATTCTTTTTTTGGTGATTTTGAGGCTATCCGGGCATTTTTTATCATGGTCAAAAATTGAAAATTTGCACACATTGGAACCCGTGGCAGTTAGGATGCCGCTGAGGCTGGGACCAGGCGTGGCACAGAGGCTCTCAGCGCCCCTGGAACACATCAGAAAACTTGATGTGTAGCTCACACATACTTGCACGTATTCATATGAAACTCGGTACACATATAGATCTCATCGAGCCGAACAACTTTTGCACCGCATGTCATGGGCTCCACCCAACAGGAAGTCGGCTATTCTATTGTTTTCCTTAGGACTCTTTTTAGTTTTTTTGACTATCCGGACATTTTGGGGGCTTGACATGGTCAAAAACTCTTGAAAATGTGCACACACATTGGAACCCGCGGCATTTAGGCGCCGCTGAGGCTGGGACCCAGGCGTGGCACAGAGGCTCTGGCGCCCCTGGAACACCATCAGAAAACTTGATGTGTAGCTCAAACATACTTTCACGTATTAATATGAAACTCGGTACACATATAGATCTCATCGGTTTGTTCGATTGTATGAAGCCGATCGCATTGATGTGACAATTATGAGGCAAAGTTATGGCGCCACCAACTGGCAACAGGAAGTGTGTCATTTTCAAAATGCTTTGAATTCACCATCTTACTTTTACCCAATTTGCTTCAAACTTCATCAGAATACTGTAAAAACACGGCCGATGTGAAACTGTGAAGGGATTATTGATATCTAAAATACTGTTGTCATGGCAACGCGTCAAACCTCAATATTCTTTTTTTGGTGATTTTGAGGCTATCCGGGCATTTTTGGGGGGCTTAACATGGTCAAAAACTCTTGAAAATGTGCACACACATTGGAACCCGCGGCAGTTAGGATGCCGCTGAGGCTGGGACCCGGGCGTGGCACAGAGGCTCTACGGCGCCCCCTGGAACACATCAGAAAACTTGATGTGTAGCTCACACATACTTGCACGTATTAATATGAAACTCGGTACACATATAGATCTCATCGAATCGAACAACTTTTTGCACCGCATGTCATGGGCTACGCCCAACAGGAAGTCAACTATTCTATTGTTTTCCTTAGGATTCTTTTTTTTTTTTTTACTATCCGGGCATTTTTGGGGGGCTTAACATGGTCAAAAACTCTTGAAAATGTGCACACACATTGGAACCCGTGGCAGTTAGGACGCCGCTGAGGCTGGGACCCAGGCGTGGCACAGAGGCTCTATGGCGCCCCCTGGAAAACCATCAGAAAACTTGATGTGTAGCTCACACATACTTGCACGTATTCATATGAAACTCGGTACACATATAGATCTTATCGAGCTGAACAACTTTTGTGTCACATGTCATGGGCTCCGCCCAACAGGAAGTCGGCTATTCAGGGCTGTTTAAAAAGCACATGCTCTGGAATCTGAAATACTCCTCCCAGGATTTTCAACACACGAGCACCAAACCCGGTGAACGTGATCTCAAGACATTGGGGATGCTAAATTGCGGAGGGATTTTTGATATCTCGAATGGTTTGCCCGTGGCGAGGCGATGAAGTTATGGCGAGAATTGAGATACAGGAAGTGTCTAATAAAGTCCACATACATTGTCTGATTTTTATCACAATTCAGTGGTTTGTTCGGTGTATGAAGCCGATCGCATCGATGTGACAATTATGAGACAAAGTTATAGCGCCACCAACTGGCAGCAGGAAGTGTGTCATTTTCAAAATGCTTTGAATTCAGCATCTTACTTTTACCCAATTTGCTTCAAACTTCATCAGAATAATGTCAAAAACGCGGCCGATGTGAAACTGTCAAGGGAATATTGATATCTAAAATATTGTTGCCATGGCAACGTGTCAAACCTCAATATATCTTCTGGCGATTTTGAGGCACTTAAGATGTTTAGAATTTCATAAAACTCAACACACACATCAGTATTAATTATAGATAGACACTGGCAAAAGCTCATAAACGGGCGTGGAGGAGGCACTCTATAGCGCCACCTTTTGTCAAAACATGGGGGGTTAATTTTAGCTACAGTCACCAAACTCAGTACATATATTGTTCTCATCAAGCCGGACAACTTTCTAATTTACACTCATTAGCTACGACCAACAGGAAGCCGGCTATTTTATTTTAATGTCAATTTCTGGAATAATCAAGCTGCAAACTAATTCATACTCCTCCAAGAAGAAACAAGTAGTTCACACCAAACTTTGTCAACATGATGCCAAGACACTGAAGATGCTAAATTGCGAACGGCTTGCGGATAGCTTGAACGGTGTTTAAATAGTGGTTTATTAAAGTGAGGGTAAAAAAAGATAGCAGAAATGTTCTTATATCTTTAAAGTGCAGTTTACTAAAACTTTGAAACTTTTTACATGCAGGGAAAAAGTCATTCTGAGGAAGTATGGTTAGTTTCATGACTTTACAAAACTCTATGGATGAGAGAAAATTAAAAAACTATCATGCATTTCATCTCAGTCTACTCTCTTCTATGAGTGTGTGTATATGTGTGTGTGTGTGTGTGTGTGTGTGTGTGTGCAGGGCCGGCCCTGTGTGTGTGAAGTGGAATGGAGGGGGCTGTCTTTTCAGTGTGACAGTGAGGAGGGTTGAGGGAGGGAGAGGGAGAGGGAGAGGGAGAGACAGACAAACATGGCTTGCAGAGATTGTGTTCACACTGTGACCTGAATCAGATGGAAACAGAACTGCACTTCCTAACAGAGTGCTCCAAATACACAGATATACGGAGAGTGTACTACGACAAAATACAGCAGATCCATCCCACATTTACAACTCTTTCAGACCAGGAGAAACTAGCGTATCTGCTCGGAGAACACAAGACCTGCTGTGTGTTTGCTGCTCAATATGTGTCTCTCTGTCACCACAGAAGAGAAGACACTCCACCTGAGAGAGAGAGAGAGAGAGAGAGAGAGAGAGACCTGCTGTGTGTTTGTTTCTCAATATGTGTCTCTCTGTCACCACAGAAGAGAAGACACCCCGTCTGCCCTGAGCTGATGTTTCCAGCACATGTAGATTATATTATGACATATTACCCCTTTATATTACTTAAATGTATATTTTGCCTGTATAAATCTTATACTGTACCTTATTTAATTTTATTTCTATCACATACTTACAATAGTCATTCATTTTGCACTACATATTTAATACGGTTTAAATATTTGTTTTATTACTATTATTGTTTTTATTTTTATTTCTGTTAATTCAAATGTGCACTACTTGTGAGCAGCCCAGCTGCAATTGCTTTAACAATACAAATGTATAGTTTTTGTCATGCCAATAAAGCACACTTAAATTGAAAAATTGAGAGAGAGAGAGAGAGAGAGACTTTTAAACATATCTTTAATCACCAGAAAAAAATTATCAGTCATTTTTGGTTGGTGTTTTTTTGCATGGTATCATGGTATTAAAAAATTTGAGCAGGGTTTTTTTGCTTTACAAAGTCAAATTTAATACATCAAAAACATTCAAGTAGATTTCATCAATGATTTATATATTAGTTTAACAACTTATATTCATCAGTAATATAATTCATAACAATTCATAAATTCCTGTTTGACTTAATTTTTCTGGATTCTGTATTTTTATGACTTAATACAAATATACTATCAAAAATGGTGGTAATGAAATTAATGTATAAAGCTTTAACAATTTAATTAATGCCTTAAAATGTAATCAAATGAAAATAAGTTTTATCATTTTATGCTTTCATAAAGGACTGCACAATAGAGATTTAGTAAATTAAAATGAGGGGGAAATCATATTCATTAAATTTTTCTATTTGTTATTATTATTTTAGAAGTGGTCTACATTATAATACAATCGTAATTTCTGTCAATTTCTTCAAGTTAAAAAGCGGACTTTTATTTTGACGGGTAGAAGTGAAGGGCAGTAATACGTATTTTAATCGTCTAAACTTCCGCAAATCAGAGAAGAAGGAGAAGGCGGGTAGCGTAAAGTGAAGTTAGTGAAGATCTTTGCGTGTATTTGACAATGGTTGTCTCAAATAAAAGGAAGAAAGGATTATTAATTGTTCTCTCAATGTCAGTGAGGCTCTCAGCAGGCGCTGTTAAACACTGAGCGGCGTCAGCGAGCATATTTGAGTAAATAACGTTACATGACAACCGCTCACTCACAGAGAGACACGCATAAAACAAACAGATTATATTTTTATGTAGCAGTGTTTTTTGCTTTATTAATCACAGACACTAGACCATGTAGTGATTTGACAGCTCTGTTTTTGATTTATATATCAAATAAATAAATATTCAATGACAATATTGCCTTTTGAAGTTTAATCAGCCCTTTCACGATTTAAACAGAAAGACCTCTTGAAATTGTAAATGAAGACATTTCTTAAACCATTTAACGTATTTACAACTTTTTACAGCCTTCAATTTGATACAACTAAAATAAGGAGTTTATAAGGACCTGCAGGGAGCCCTGTATTTAAGGTAGCCCATAGGGTGATATTGGTAGCCCGACTGGTATTAAACCAATATTCCCGGAGACGACGTGCTAGTGATTTTGCTAGAATTGCTGGAATTGCGAATTAGGGTTAGGGTAACTATCGCTATACCCTGCTGTAACTATAGTTTAATAATATTGTTTTAAACATGAGTATTAGTACTAACAACATATTTTTACTGTATTTGTGTAAGTATTTTTTATTTTATTTTAGGTCATGGTATAGTAACAAAAGTACATTACCACATTTTTATTTATAATGTAGTAGTCAATTTGTAACATAATATTAACTAAGATTCATAAATGCTATAAAAACTATTGTTCATTTTAACTTATATAATGTTATAAGCTAAAACCTTATTGAAAACAGTTTGCTACACAAGTTTCATATATTGTTCTGTGTGTGTGTGTGTGTGTGTGTGTATGTATGTGTGTGCGCGTGTGTGTGAGAGAGAGAGGGTAGAGAGAGACTAACATTAATAAATGTTGTATAATTATTGTTCATGATAATTAATATAGTTAATGCTAATAACTGAAACCTTATTAAAAGGATTACCAAAGTTTTCTATTTTGTTTTGTGTGTGTGTGTGTGTCTTGATGGCTCGGATTAACCCTTCCATTAATGTATCCCTTAAATCCAAACTGCTAGAGGGTCACTGTAATGCATGTGCCTGCTAGGGTTGTGTCGGTGAGAAATTTTCCCACGGTTAATCGACCTGATGTCACACTGGTTATAATGGTATCACCGTGGTGGGGGGTCGTTTGAGTTTTCCCTCTTTTCCCCTTTTCTTAGGTTTTAAATAGCCTGTAAGCACCGGTCGCGTTTTACTTTGACTTTGTTATCAGCGGCAATTCTGCGTCAATCAGCAAATACTGTGGAACCAAATAAATGAGAAACAAATGTTTTTTTTTTAAACATCACATCAGTGATGCCTAATAGATCGATCGTGAAGACAATGCTGGAAGATGCGCTTTAGGTCAGTGTTTCTCAACCAGGGGGGCGAGAGATAAAACTACAATATAATATATTCACTAATATTATGACTCGCCTGTTAAGTCATGTAAAAAATATAGGTTATAAATAAATAACAGTACCACCTCTCTACATATTCTGTGTTTCGGAGCAGCAAAACGTCTCTCATCACGCTGTGTGAATACAGACTGAATAGCGGCTCAAAAATGAGTTGGTAAAATTTACAATAAATTATCTTAGGTTGACAGTAGCTAATGCATTAACTAACAATGAACAATATATTTTTACAGCATTTTTTTTATGTTAGTAAAAATAGTCAGGCATTATTAGATGCTTTATAAGTATTGATCATGTTAATTAATATAGTTAATGTTAATAACTGAAACCTTTTGAAAGTGTTACTAAAGTTTTATATGTTGTTCTGTGTGTGTATGTATTGCGCAGACTTAATGGTTTGGATTGACCCTTTAATTGCTGTATCCCTTAAAACCAGACTGCCAGAGGTTACTGTAAATGCATGTGAGAGAGAGAGAGAGAGAGAGAGAGATAGCTTCTGTTTAAACTGTGTTTCACAGAGTTGGTGGTTTGGATTAACCCTTTACTTGCCGTGTCCCTTAAAACCAGACTGCTAGAGGGTTACTGTAAATGCATGTGCCCGCTGGGCACCGCTTTCCTGATGCCACCGGGGTGGCGTTTGCATCGGCTTGGGCCCGCCATCGCTGCTTGCAGCTATATTTATTATTATTCTTCTTCCTCTCCAAACTTAATCGCATTTTAGAGGGCCTAAACATGCTCGAAAAGTCAGGAAACTTTGCACACGCGTCAGAACTGGTGAAAATTTACGTCTGATATGGGTTTCAGAAGTAGGTGTGGCAAAATGGCTCGACAGCGCCACCTATAAATATTCAGCGGAGTGCGCATCGAGCTACGTTTCACGTACATGTCTGAAAATCGGTACACTCATGTAACTTAACAATACCTACAAAAGTCTCTAGGTATGCAATCAGAAACCCAACAGGAAGTCGGTTATTTTGAATTTTCTCGTCATATTTTGTGTCATTTTGCCATTTTCAGGTGTCATACTTTAACGAACTCCTCCCAGAGATTTATTCGGATGAACACCAAAATTGGTCATTGTAATCTAAAGCCCTTTGTACGTTAAATTGCGAAGATCTAGAGTTTTCATCGGGCGTGTCCGTGGCGTCCTGTCAAATTTTGATGTTTCGCCATGAAACAGGAAGTTGTTATATCTCAGGCATGCTATGTCCGACCTACACCAAACTTGTAGGTAAACTTGCAACAGGAAGTGACATGTTTTACTCTGTAACTAACTCCTCCTACAGATTTAATGACATCAACATAATATTTAGATCAGTCTAACCTAAAGGCCTTTGTGATGTTAAATTGCGAAGATCTAGAGTTTTCGTTAAAGGCGTGTCCTGCGGCATCACAAATTCGATGTCTCGCCATGGGAATAAAAGTTGTTGTAACTCAGCCATACAATGTTCGATCTGCCCCAGACTTCACATGTTCGATAAGATTCCAGGCCTGAACACATCTAAATACGAATATTCCATTGTAATCAGAGCGCCACCTGCTGGCAACAGGAAATTCCTTGTTTTACACTAACTTAAACATGCAATGTCCAATCTGCACCAAACTTAACATGTTTGACAAGACTCCTGACCTGAAAAGATCTAAGTGACCATATTCATATAAATTCATAGCGCCACCTGCTGGCAACAGGAAGTGATATGTTTTACTCTGTAACTAACTCCTCCTAGAGATTTAATGACATCAACATAATATATGGGTCAGTCTAATCTAAAGGCCTTTGTGATGTTGAATTGCAAAGAGCTTGAGTTATCGTTAATGGGCGTGTCTATGGCGGCGTGACAAAATTCGATGTCTCAACATGGGAATAGAAGCTGTCATTACTCAGCCATAAAATGTCCGATCTGTCCCAAACTTCACACGTTTGATAAGAGCCATAGCCTGAAGACATCTCTGTGCCAATGTTTAGTTATAGACATAGCGCCACCTGCTGGCAACAGGAAATTAATTGTTTTAGACTAACTTAAACATGCAATGTCCAATGTGCGCCAAACTTCACATGTTTGATAAGATTCATGGCCTGAAGTCATCTACGTGACAATGTTTGGTTATAGACATAGCGCCACCTGCTGGCAACAGGAAATTACTTGTTTTACACTAACTTAAACATGCAATGTCCAATCTGCACCAAACTTCATATGTTTTTTTTTTAAAGTACTGGATGAAGACATCTACATGCCAATGTTCAGTTATGGACGTTGCGCCACCAGCTGGCAGCAGGTTTGGTACATATAAATGACTTTGACATATTCCTCTAAATTTACCTTTTTAAATGCATATTGCTCACCGTTCCCTGTCTTTCTGAAGCCACCGGTCGGCGGTGAGCCGGGCGAGTTCCCTTCCATCGCTGCTTGCAGCTTTAATTAGGGACCGAGCACCGATGGTGCGAGGACCCTATTGAATCTGCTCCATTTATTAGGGACCGAGCACCGATGGTGCAGAGGACCCTATTGAATCTGCTCCGTTTATTATTATTAGGGACCGAGCACCGATGGTGCGAGGACCCTATTGAATCTGCTCCGTTTATTATTATTATTATTATTATTATTATTATTCTTCTTCCTCTCCAAACTTAATCGCATTTTAGAGGGCCTAAACATGCTCGAAAAGTCAGGAAACTTTGCACTGCGTCAGAACTGGTGAAAATTCGTCTGATATGGGTTTCAAGTAGTGTGGCAAAATGGCTCGACAGCGCCACCTATAAATATTCAGCGGAGTGCTCATCGAGCTACGTTTCACGTACATGTACGAAAATCAGTACACTCATGTAACTTAACAATACCTACAAAAAGTCTCTAGGTACCCCAACAGGAAGTCGGTTATTTTGAATTTTCTCGTCATATTTTGTGTCATTTTGCCATTTTCAGGTGTCATACTTTAACGAACTCCTCCCAGAGATTTATTCGGATGAACACCAAAATTGGTCATTGTAATCTAAAGCCCTTTGTGACGTTAAATTGCGAAGATCTAGAGTTTTCATCGGAGGGCGTGTCCGTGGCGTCCTGTCAAATTTCGATGTTTCGCCATGAAACAGGAAGTTGTTATATCTCAGGCATGCAATGTCCGATCTACACCAAACTTCACATGTTTGATTAGAATCCTGACCTGAAGAGATCTAAGTGACCATATTCAGTTATAGTCATAGCGCCACCTGCTGGCAACAGGAAGTGACATGTTTTACTCTGTAACTAACTCCTCCTAGAGATTTAATGACATCAACATAATATTTAGGTCAGTCTAACCTAAAGGCCTTTGTGATGTTAAATTGCGAAGATCTAGAGTTTTCATGGGAGGCGTGTCCGTGGCGTCCTGTCAAATTTCGATGTCTCGCCATGGGAATAAATGTTGTTGTAACTCAGCCATACAATGTTCGATCTGCCCCAGACTTCACATGTTCGATAAGAATCAGGCCTGAACACATCTGAATATGTGTTTCAGAAGTAGGTGTGGCAAAATGGCTCGACAGCGCCACCTATACTGATTCAGCGGAGAGCCCTCAGGCTACGTTTCACGTACATGTATGAAAATCGGTACACTCATGTAACATAACAATACCTACAAAAAGTCTCCTGAACGAAATCCGAAACCCAACAGGAAGTCGGTTATTTTGAATTTTCTCGTCATATTTAGTGACATTTTTGCCATTTGCAGGTGTCATACTTTAACGAACTCCTCCCAGAGATTTATTCGCATGAACACCAAAATTGGTCATTGCAATCTAAAGCCCTTTGAGACGTTAAATTGCGAAGATCTAGAGTTTTCATTGGAGGCGTGTCCGTGGCGTCCTGTCAAATTTCGATGTTTCGCCATGAAACAGGAAGTTGTTATAACTCAGGCATGCAATGTCCGATGTGCACCAAAATTCCCATGTTTGATAAGACTCCTGACCTGAAGAGATCTAGGTGACCACATTCATATAATTTCATAGCGCCACCTGCTGGCAACAGGAAGTGATATGTTTTACTCTGCAACTAACTCCTCCTAGAAATGTAATGACATCAACATAATTTTAGTTCAGTCTAATCTAAAGGCCTTTGTGATGTTAATTTGCGAAGAGCTTGAGCTAATGGGCGTGTCCATGGCAGCGTGACAAAATTCGATATCTCGCCATGGGAATAGAAGCTGTTGTTACTCAGCCATAAAATGTCCGATCTGCCCCAAACTTCACATGGTTGATAAGAGCCATGGCCTGAAGACATCTACGTGCTAATGTTTAGTTATAGACATAGCGCCACCTGCTGGCTACAGGAAATTGCTTGTTTTACACTAACTTAAACATGCAATGTTCAATCTGCCCCAAATTTCATATGTTTGATAATAGTACTGGTTTGAAGACATCTAAATGCCAATGTTCAGTTATGGACATAGCGCCACCAGCTGGCAGCAGGTTTGGAACTTATAAATGACTTTGACGTATTCCTCTATATTTACCTTTTTAAATGCATATTGCTCACTGTTCCCTGTCATTCTGAAGCCACCGGTTGGCGGTGCCGGGTGCGAGGTCCCTTCCATCGCTGCTTGCAGCTTTAATTATTATTATTATTATTTTCCAAACTTAATCGCTTTTTTGAGGGCCTAAACATGCTCGAAAAGTCAGGAAATTTTACACACGCATCAGAACTGGTGGAAATTTACGTCTTATATGGGTTTCAGAAGTAGGTGTGGCAAAATGGCTCGACAGCGCCACCTATACTCATTCAGCGGAGAGCCCTCGGGCTACGTTTCACGTACATGTATGAAAATCGGTACACTCATGTAACATAACAATACCTACAAAAAAGTCTCCTGGAACGAAATCCGAAACCCAACAGGAAGTCGGTTATTTTGAATTTTCTCGTCATATTTAGTGACATTTTGCCATTTGCAGGTGTCATACTTTAACGAACTCCTCCCAGAGATTTTTCGGATGAACACCAAAATTGGTCATTGCAATCTAAATCTAAAGCCCTTTGTGACGTTAAATTGCGAAGATCTAGAGTTTTCATCGGAGGGCGTGTCCGTGGCGTCCTCTCAAATTTTGATGTTTCGCCATGAAACAGGAAGTTGTTATAACTCAGGCATGCTATGTCCGATCTGCACCAAACTTCACATGTTTGATAAGACTCCTGATATGAAGAGATCTACATGACCATATTCAGTTATAGTAATAGCGCCACCTGCTGGCAACAGGAAGTGACATGTTTTACTCTGTAACTAACTCCTCCTACAAATTTAATGACATCAACATAATATTTAGGTCAGTCTAACCTAAAGGCCTTTGTGATGTTAAATTGCGAAGATCTAGAGTTTTCATGGGAGGGCGTGTCCGTGGCGTCCTGTCAAATTTCGATGTCTCGCCATGGGAATAAATGTTGTTGTAACTCAGCCATACAATGTTCGATCTGCCCCAGACTTCACATGTTCGATAAGAATCAGGCCTGAACACATCTGAATATGTGTTTCAGAAGTAGGTGTGGCAAAATGGCTCGACAGCGCCACCTATACTGATTCAGCGGAGAGCCCTCAGGCTACGTTTCACGTACATGTATGAAAATCGGTACACTCATGTAACATAACAATACCTACAAAAAAGTCTCCTGGAACGAAATCCGAAACCCAACAGGAAGTCGGTTATTTTTAATTTTCTCGTCATATTTAGTGACATTTTTGCCATTTGCAGGTGTCATACTTTAACGAACTCCTCCCAGAGATTTATTCGCATGAACACCAAAATTGGTCATTGTAATCTAAAGCCCTTTGTGACGTTAAATTGCGAAGATCTAGAGTTTTCATCGGAGGGCGTGTCCGTGGCGTCCTGTCAAATTTTGATGTTTCGCCATGAAACAGGAAGTTGTTATATCTCAGGCATGCTATGTCCGATCTGCACCAAACTTCACATGTTTGATAAGAATCCTGACCTGAAGAGATCTAAGTGAACATATTCAGTTATAGTCATAGCGCCACCTGCTGGCAACAGGAAGTGACATGTTTTACTCTGTAACTAACTCCTCCTAGAGAATTAATGACATCAACATAATATTTAGGTCAGTTTAATCTAAAGGCCTTTGTGATGTTATATTGCGAAGAGCTTGAGTTCCAGCGTGTCCATGGCGGTGTGACAAAATTCGATGTCTCGCCATGGGATTAGAAGCTGTTGTTACTCAGCCATAAAATGTCCGATCTGCCCCAAACTTAACATGTTTGATAAGAGCCATGGCCTGAAGACATCTCTGTGCCAATGTTTAGTTATAGACATAGCGCCACCTGCTGGCAACAGGAAATTACTTGTTTTACACTAATCATGCCAGTTCCAGTGTTTAGGCAGCACAGTTGCAGGTAGTCATGTGCATAGGCATTTGCTATGATTGTCCTTTTTCTTGATTTTCAACATGTCTGTATCTAATGTGACCGTCAGGTATTAAAGGGAGAGAAACTGAACAACCAACGTTTGTTCAAAAAGACATAGAGGCACATAACTACAACAAAGCGGCCAATCAGTGTTGGGAACTAATTTTCTGGCAAAAAAATTGAATTGAAATGTTAATTTTCATTTGATAATAGTAATGTAAACATATACACTTTTATTATTAAAGTAATATATAAAAAAAACATTTTATGATCACATTTTTATTTGAAGTGCAATCCAGAAATATTTAACAGTAAAAAAAAAAATCAATTTTCTTATTCACTAGTACAACTATACATTCAGAACAACTGTAATTTTAAGCAACGTATGCTAGTTGTTTTTATTATGTTACATTCAAACAAAAGTCCATAAATAGGGCACATACTGTTTTATGAAGGAATTTTCTAAATTGACTTTTCACAAGTGGTTTACCTGTGTATTTAATTACACATTGCATTGTTATAGAGTAACTGGAAATGTCTGTACACTTAACAGACAATGTCTTCGCAGAAAATAACCAGTACCTTTTTTATTTTTTTTTCTACAAATTGTTTTCTTACTTTCATAAATGATCAACAGTTATATATACAAACTAATAACAAGGTATGGTGGCAGAGAGAGCTCAATGCGCTGCAACTTCAGAAAACACATGCAAATATAAAAAGCACCAGCAAATCAAGAAAACTTCAGGTGCTGCAAATGCTCACAACACAAACAAATAAATAATTGTATTTGAAGTTCGTTTCTTTATTTGGTTGTGTTGTGAGCATTTGCAACGCGTGTGTTGTCAAATTGATAAAGTTGTTTTCTTAATTTGCAGGTGTTTTTTCTATTTGCAGTGCATTGAGCTCTCTCAAAAATATGCCTAGAGTATACATAGCAAAAAAAAACATATATATATATATATCTAAAAATAAAACAAATAGATATAATACTGAAAGGCCTTGCTAAATAAAAATAACTCCAATGTACTAAATAAGAGCAGTTTTCACAGCTGTTTTGTTTGTACTGTCCTTAATGGTACTTATATAATTATCCTTAAATACCTTAAATACTACAGAAAAAAACAGGTTTCTGATTGCTGAATTTACAGCGATGATTATTAAACTTATAATCACATAAGTTTTTATAATTATAAACTTATAATTAGTGTTCCTGTGGCTCAGTGGTTAGAGCATTGCGTTAGCAGCGCAAAGGTTGTGGGTTCGATTCCCAGGGAACACATGTACTGACCAAAAAATGTATAACCTGAATGTACTGTAAGTCGCTTTGGATAAAAGTGTCTGTTAAATGCATAAATGTAAATGTAAATGTAAATGTAATCAGGAGATTGATAATATAAGCCTTGTTTTCCAACTTCTTATTATAGTTCATAAAGCCAAATATTACATGTGCATATAGTAAAAGAAAATTGCGCAACACTTTGTTTAAATCTAGACAGTGGCTTGCACAGGATTCCGAAATGGTATTATGAGGGCACAAATGGGTTGTAAGGGGCGAAATGGTATTATGAGGGCACAATCGCAGACCGGGGGGTCCCCGGTCTCCCTCGCCTAGGAGTATCACGATTCAATCAAGATTCTTGTCATGTTGTTTTTTCTATTTTGCAAGCTGTTAGTGCACTAAAGCCAAACTAATTTCCATATTAGCTTTTCAAGGTAACACAATATTAAAAAGTATGGCGGATATTTAGGCCAACGTGGGTGAAAATAAAAATTGTCATTATTTAATCTTTGTTCTAAAAAAAATTGAGCAAAGATATATCTTACAAATACACATAATATATAAATAAAATAAAACCATGTTTTATTTTCAGGTACAATATGTGTATTTAGCAGGAGCATTAAATAAATTGAGTTGTGAGTGATTTTTCTCTGTTTGGTGTTTTATTAACATTAAAGGCATAATTCACCCAATAATTAAAATAGGCTAGTGTTTTATTTGTTTAACTTCATTTACTCAAGAGTAAACCTAAGTTTCCTTCTTCTGCTAAACATAAACACTATTTTGAAGAAGGTGGAAAACCAAACATTTGCTGGTCCACCATGTTCCCTACGATCAGTCAATGTGAAGTTTCCCACATTCTTCAAAATATCTTCTTACTGATGTGAATATATGTCGCGTAAAAAAAACAAAATCCTACCAAAGGGGTCAAAATAGAACTTTAATAAATATAATAGTAAATAAATAATTAAATAGTAATTTAAATTACTACTGTAGCTCTAGACAGTTACAGTTAAATGTAAAAGTAATACAGTCTGATTGATTTTATGGTCTCAAGCATTCAGAAATCACACAAAAGAAAATTAAGCAGTTTTACTACGAAAACCATGATTAATGCTTGTAAGGGTTGCGATGTCCACGTTTTATTTTTGTTGATGAAGTTATAGAGGCTGTGTCATCTATAGCAAAAATGTGGCCAAAAAAATAAGATTAAAGGGACAGTTCACCCCCAAAAAAATCTGTCATCATTTACTCAACCTCAAGTTGTTCCAGATATTCTGAAGAATGTGGGGAAACAGAGCAGTTCTGGGGCATTATTGTCTTCCATTGTATTTTTTTCCAAGTCAATGGTGCCCAAAACAGTCTGGTTACAATCTTTCTTCAAAATATCTTCCTTTGTGTTCAGACATTCATTCAAGTGGAACTACTTGAGGGTGAGTAAATGATGACAGAATTTTTATTTTTGGGTAAATGTTTGGTCAATAGACTATTAAACAAGAATATGATTATCCTGTAGGTGTAACAACAGCAATGTTCAGTCCTATGGCACCCTTTACAGGCATTTGTAACATGTAATGTTGAAAAAAATAATAATAAAACAGACACCATCACACAATTTGTAATGGTTTTACTGGTTATAATGGGGCTTGTATTGTTTTTAAACTGTAATGGACCCTGTTGGTCTCTACTGGTAATTGGTCATCTTCTATTGGTGGCTTGTTAAAACCAATACATCATAATGGAATATGTCCCAAAACACACTACAGAAACCCATATTTTAATGGTTAGAAGTTGAGGGTTTGTAATGGCATTTGTGATTTATTTGTGATTCGTCTGTGATGTTCTATTATGTATTTTTCAGCTGGGTTGCCTCATAATTTTTTATATACAATGCATTTTAACTAATTTTAAAGGCTGTTGTTGGCTGTTAGGTCTGTTTTTATAACCACACACAAAAAAAACATTGTCTTAATACTTCTTTGATTATGAATATAGCCTACCCGAAAGTGACGCGCGGGGGTTGTTTTAATCTTTTTCCTTTCTTTTCTCGGCGCCGGACTGCTGATGTCTGGTGCTGAGGGGGCATAGTTGTCCATCAATTATGATCATCTGCATTCAGCGGAAAACATGAAACAAGTGAACAAGTGAAACATGAAGTGAACGGGAATAGCGCTGCTTTTTTATTTTGAGCAACTGGGAAGGGACTTGGTGCCGATGGTGCCCCCCCGGGACTTGGTGCCCTACGCAAATTGCGTACTCTGCATATAGTTTGGTTCATATCGCACAGACCAGATCGCACTTTAACGTCGGACCTTAAAGGGGCAGGGGCTCGAGCCCCCCTCACCCCTGTGCACGCCACTGAATCTAGAAACCTACCAACAAAAATAGAATATAGTCAATGCCAGAATATATTAGATACAGTTTCTGTGTATACTTAACAAAATGAAAAATGTTCATATATCTTCAATAAATCTGGTAAAAAAATACCTTCCTCCAATTAATATTTCCTGCATTTTCCTTATCAAACCAGGTTTTAATACTCTTGTGTTTATACAGAATATTAAAATTATTCCAGATATAATACTGGTGTGGTGAAAAATTGCGGTTGTAAATTAACTTCCACACCAAAAGTGCTTGTCATATTTCCAAAATCCAAGTCGTGTAAGATGTGTGTCAGGTGTGTGTGAACATATTACAGCTGGTGTGACATCATCAGGTCACATGACCAGGAAGTTATATAGATTTGTATATTATAAAAAATACACTAAATTACTTTTCCAAAATCCATGTCATGTATGATGCCTTAAAGGTATTACTGAATGTTTTACAGAAAAAATTCTAAAAAAATACACTAAATTGCTTTTCCAAAATCCATGTCATGTATGATGTCTTAACCCTTTAAAACCGACGCGCTCTGAATATTTTGCGCTCCCGTTTGCGTGTCTCTGTTTAAAAGCCAGTAGAAAATGAAACTAAATGCGTAGCACAATAATTATTTTTGCATACAAAATCAAAGATGCTACACGTTCAGATCAAGCCTACAACATGCTCCTGTTGGGTTGTTTTCACCCTCTAACAAGTCTCCACAAATTGCATAATATGCGTTTGCAACAAAATTTACTAAAATGCATTGTGCATCTTTGCACATGTGCTCTATAGATTTGCGGTCGGTAGCTGATAATTTTTTTTTTTTATTGAATGCTATAAAGAACATACAAAACCAATGCCAAGGGTGAGTGCAATTAGAAATGCAGTTTTTAGTTACAAAATCATGAAAATATTATTCAAATGACACAATGAGACCATTTTGAGGGCTTTGGAATTGTTGGATGTAAGAAGAGTATCCAGGTAAGATTTAAGGTCCTTACAGAAAACAGGAAAGTAGGGCTTAGCACCTTGAAATTAACATTTGTGCAAAAATAATTTTGCAAGAAAAATGAATGTTTATCAGAAAAAAATTGTCATTGTCTTCTTTAGTAAAGTTATGGCAACCAAATAAGACATCTTTATATAACAAAAAGAAACTCTGTGAAGAAAAAGCATGTACAAAAATTAGAAAATCCTTCCAAAATAAATTTGTATATGTACATTCCCAAAAAAGATGGGACATAGATTCATCTTCAGCCTCACAGAAAGAGCATAAAGAATCAATATCTGGAAGAAAAAAAAAAATCATATAAAGCTTAACAGGGTAAAAAAAGATGAAGCAATTTGTAAGAAACCTCCTTAACCTTATTAGTTATTAAGTATTTAGATGATAAAGTCCACACTTTCTTCCATGGAATGTTATCATATAGGCCATTCCAGTGGGATACAATATACGAGAGAGAAGTTATCTCAGCCTGAAACAGTTGTCTAATTCTTTTGTTACGACCGGAAGAGGGAGATAAAAAGCAAATCTTCCCAATCATTGTATCAAAAGGATGAATCTTTAAAAAAGAAGACTGGGATCTAGTGGAGCCCTTGAGAAGGGTTATGGCCCCACAGGGAATGGCGTCCATTACAATGGCGAACTCTCGAGGAGTGACAGGAATATTATATGTATTTAGGAATTCAGAGTAAGAATATAAGTAACCATCAGAGTTTAATAACTGAGAAACTAGAATAATATTATTATTGATATAAAAAAATAAGGATTTACTTTTACAAAGTATAACGCCATTATTCGAAATAAAATAACTATGAGGACTAAAATTATGTTTATAAATTAGATGCCACGCCAAAAGCACTTGTTTATGAAAATTTGATAATTTAAGGGGTAATTTAGTGTTATTGTAATTACATAACAATAAGAAAGGAACACCTCCTACCTTAGAGAAAATGATATTAGGAAGAATATTCCAAAATGAATCAGGATTTGTTAAATACTGCTTTAACCAATTTATCTTAAAAGTATTATTTAAAGAGGCAAAATAAAAAGAATAAGCCACCATATTCATATTTATTTATAATAACAGATTTCTTGACATAATGTCTTCTATGTTTCCACAGAAAGTCAAATAATGTTCTATCAATTTCAGCACATACAGGTTTATCTACGTGTAAAGAAAGAGGCGGGTAAGTCATTCTTGAAATACCCTCAGCTTTAGCGACGAGGGTTCGGCCTCTTAACGATAAATCTCTCTGTAACCATGAATTGAATTTCCCTTTAGCTTTTCCAACAACTGGGTCAAAGTTTAATCTGCATCTGGCTTTATCATCCTTACACATAGACACACCAAGATAGGTCACTTGTGATTTAACTGGAATACTATAAAGAGAAGGAGAAGAACAAGTTTTAATAGCTAATAATTCGCATTTATCAAGATTTAGTTTTAAACCTGAGGCTTTAGAAAAACATTTAACGAGTTCGATAGCGACTGGAATTTGTGATGTATCTTTAAGAAACAAAGTAGTGTCATCGGCTAGCTGACTAATAGTATAGTACTAATAGTAATACTAATAGTAAGTATATACTTATTGGCAACAGTAATACCTTGTAGACCCCTACTTGAAAGGGAAGAGGAAAGAAGTTGTGCAGCTATAAGAAATAAATAAGGCGAGACAGGGCAACCCTGACGAACACCTCTAGACAATTGAAATCTAGGAGATGTACCCCATTTAAGATTGATGGAGCAATTGGCGTTACTGTAGAGAGTTCTTACAAATTTACAGAATGGATCACCAAATCCAAGTTTTTTGAGAGATAAGAGGATAAATTGGTGATTGAGAGTCAAAGGCTTTGTAAAAATCTAAAAAGAGAATAAAACTGTCATCATTAATTAACTCAGAATAATCGAATAAATCTAAAACAAGTCGGATATTATTAGCTATGTGTCCTTTTGGCATAAATCCTGATTGAGTCTCATCAATAACAGAGTTTAAAACACTCTTAAGTCTTTTAGCTAGAATACAAGCTAATATTTTATAATCGTTATTGAGCAGACAGATAGGCCGCCAATTATCTATCAAGGAAGTATCCTTTTTAGGTTTAGGTATTAGAGTTAGTAGTCCTTGTGTTAAGCTTGGAGGCAGATTTCCTGACTGAATACTCTCCGAAAACATCTCTAGCAGGAATGGCGCCAATTCTTCCGCAAAGCATTTGTAAAATTCTGCTGTTAGGCCATCCGTACCGGGAGACTTGTTATTTTTAAGGCCTTCAATACCATAAATTATATCAGTAATATTTTTATTTTTTATCACAGGCAGACTGCTCATCTCTAGATATTAAATTTGTTTTCTTTAAAGATTGAAAAAAAAGAGACGCAGATTCTTTACAATAATTAGATTGAGTTCTGAATAGAAGTTACTACAGAAAAAGGCAATTTCCTTAGGATTATCTGTCAGTGTACTATTAACTTGTAATTAATTAATAGTAAGATTCTTAAAATTATGTTTTTCCATTCTGAAAAAATAAGCAGATCTTTGCTTTCCTTGTTCTAACCATTTCCTCCTAGAACGAATATAGGAGCCGTCAGCTTTGTACTTATAGATATTATCTAGCTTAGATTGAAGCTCTGCAAGTTCTGTTAAATCAGCATCTGTTAAGTCTTCTTGAATTTTGCTCTGAAGTGTTATGATTTTTGAGATTACCTTTTCCTCTTCGTACCTTCTCTGTTTTGCCAAATTGCTGCTGAAATGCCTAACACACAATCCTATTTCATATTTGAATAACTCCCAGTTAGAACTAAATTTTTTGTCAGATGAAGCTATGGCCCAATAGTATTGAATCAAAAGGGAATTTGTTTTTTTCAATTCCTCATGCTTAAGCCGAGAGGAGTTCATTTTCCAATAAGAAGCTCTAAAGCTAGTATTTGAGTTTCCTGTGGATAAAGGAGTAGAGAGGAGAATAGTGTGGTGAGGGAAGGATACTAACTGAAACATTAAAGTTTTTAAAGGAGTATGGTACAAGCCAGTAATCTAAACGAGAATGTCTTGAATGATTCTTGTTACTCCATGTGTACGATTTAATATTTGGAAAATTCTCACTCCAGATATCGATTAAATCAAACTTCTCCATTAACATTTTCAATTTTGAGTTAGGGGAAGCAGACTTTCTAGGAGGAAATCTATCAAGATTGTTATCAGGCGCGATATTAAAATCTCCACCAATACAAATCAAAGCATCTGGAAATGTATTAGACCATAACAAAATAATTTCTCCTATCTCTTCAAGCAACAGATCGTTTTCTCGGGAGGTATTTTATCCATAAATGTTAGTCAATAATATTAAAATATTATTAACACTAATTAGTAGTAAAATAAAATGCCCCTTAGGACCAATATAGTTCTGTAAGACTGAACCAGCAAAATGGTTTTTCATTATCATTACACCAGCAGAATGCTCAGAACCATGAGCCATCCAAACCTCATTGCCCCATTGATTTTTCCAAAAAGTAGAGTCTTTGAACATAGAGTGAGACTCCTGAAAAAACAAAAATCAGTTTTAAAGGATTTAGCATACAGAAATAATGCTTTGCGCTTTACATTATCACGTAGACCCCTGGCATTGAGAGAAACAATTGAGATAGACATACAAACCAGAACAAAAATAATAGAACAAACTTTGTTGAACCTTCTAAAGAGAAGTTGAATCAGTAGCTGACTAACCAAGTCAAATTAATCCACTCTTCGGCATAAATGCATTTAATTACTCAGTTCTTTCTTATACAACATAAGAAGTTTCATCCACTTAAATTAAACAGGTATACCGTGCTAAAATGGAAATATTTCAGCTCCATCAACGAAGGCACGGGCTCCCATGAAGTGAGCCCTCTTCCCCTCCTTTCGAGCCTTTTCAACAGTCAAGTCAAGTCACCTTTATTTATATAGCGCTTGTAACAATACAAATTGTAACAAAGAAACTGCACAATATAAAAATAGGAAAATTGTGTCAAAAATGTAAAATGACAAGATTTAACACTCAATTTTCAGCTGAAGGCATTTCATTATTGAATTTAGTGATGCATCGTCCAGCTCAGTTCAGTTTAAATAATATCTGTGCAATGAAGTCGATGATATTGCTGGAAATGAAGTGTCCCCAACTAAGCAAGCCAGAGGCGATAGCGGCAAGAAACCAAAACTCCATCGGTGACAGAATGGAGAAAAAACCTTGGGCGAAACAGGCTCAGTCCTCTCAGTTCCCCTCTGGCCAGACGACCAGTAGTTTGTTCCAACTGCAGCAAAGTCAGATTGTAAGGGCTCCACTGGTTCCAGTGGTCTTTTCCAGATGGATGTCTAGGTGACGAGGTCCTCACTGGAGATCTGTCTCTGGGGCTCATCTATGTGTCCTAGACTCCGCTGATGTTCAGGCCTGTAGAGGTTGTCTCTAGGTGCTGATCCACCATTTATAGCAGTGTCAGCAGCTTCCTTCAGAAATATAGTTATCTTGGAGTTATAGTTAACTTTCTAATCTGTTGCAGATGTGTTACTCCTGAAACCACAGAACAATTTTTATCAATAATTGTTTGCCATAAAATATATAAAATAGATTCAGTTAATTCACGTTCCTTTAAGTGACGTCACCGATTAACAGTAAAGTAGAGGTCTGCTACCCGACCCGAACCCGCGGGTCCCGAAATACTGTCGGGTTTCGGGTTAATGTTTAATGGACAGCTTCGGGCTCGGGTTGGGTTTGTAGCTAAACCAAAACTATATGCAGAGACTTCACCGCGGTCAAGCCAGCCGCAGTTCAGAAAAACACGGTCAAGCCAGCCGCGATTGAAATTAATTGAGGGGTATTGGTGCGCGTGTATTACAATGATTACGGTAATCACAGGAACAACACAGAGCAACGCGCTTTTAGAGCGCTTTTCTTCTAGACGCTCAGAACTGAGATATAAAGACATTTTTCGTGATTTTTTTTTTGTACATCTGCTTTAATAGCAGATGTACAAAATAGCAGATGTGTTATTTATTGGTGTCTTTGACGGTTCTGTATTACTATATTTTTCTACCTTTCAAATCATTGCAAGATTCATAGAAAAAGAGATATGGGACATTAATCAATTTAGAGGGCTATAAAAACCTAGTTTCTAATAAGTACTAGAAATGAATGGTCAGTTCTTATAGATGACGTCCCATACTATATGCACACCTCATATGAAATCAATTTACTGCAGCGTTTTCAAGATATGGGACATTATTCGAATTAGAGGGGTATAATTACACCATTTCTAATAAGTACAAGAAATGAATGGTCAGTTCTTATAGAGGACATCCCATACTATATGCACACCTCATATGAAACCATTTTACTGCAGCTTTTTCAAGATATGGGACATTATTAGTTTTAGAGGGGTATAAAGACACCATTTCTAATAAGTACAAGAAATGAATGGTCAGTTCTTATATGGGACGTCACATACTATATGCACACCTCATATGAAACCATTTTACTGCAGCGTTTCTGAGATATCACATTATTTGACTTCAGAGGCCTATAAAGACCTCATTTGTAATAAGTAGAAAAAACGAATGGTCATTTTTTTAAAGGGGACGCCCTATGCTCTATGCATACCTCAAATCAAACATTTGTATTACAGCATTTTTTAGATATATGTCATCATTCTACTTCATAAAAATCTCATTTTTAATAAGTAGAAAATACTAATAGTCAGTTTTTATATGGGACGATAAGAAGTCATAGAATACATCATATAAAAACATTTTAATCATGGATTTCGGGGAATTACTACAAAGCGTGTACAGTGATAAAACATGCGGTTCTGTCTGTACTTTGTACATTCATTGTTGGATTTAAATGAACTTTAACTCTGTCAAAATAGAAGACAAATCATGTAGAGGATTTAGAAAAAAAAGAATTACAGTACACAAGGAACAGAACTTGTCAATGAAGATAGTGAACAGAAGGGATTAAACAAAAATGGGCTAATTAGACCAACAACAAAAAAACAATATGGAGGAAATCCAGCTGGAGTAGAGGAAATAGGAACAAGACAAAACTATAAACAAAGGTCACAGAGACCCAGAAACATAATGCTGCTGCACATTTTATGACTTTTTTTTTTTACATTAAATGTACATCATTGGAGGTCTTTCAGTCCACATAATCATTGGTGGTTGAGTAGTTATGCTTCTTTACAATTTTGGCAGTGCCAATCATCCTCACCAAACATGACATTTGAGGGTATATTTAAACAGGTGGGATGATACCAGCCATGGCACAATGAACACTGCACCATGACTTCTTTATTGTGTGCTGTCCTGCACACACAATGGACACTGACAGTGGTTTGTCTGAACTTTTGTTTACGCAATTTTGCCTCTATTTTTAATTCTATCTTCCCTGTTCTGAAACACTTGATGAGTTCTGCCCTCATCCGACCCTCACGGAACTGACAGTTCTCAGGTCTAATGTTGCTGCATAGTGCATATGCAAATCCAATTGCAAGCAAGCCACAGTTGCTGCTATTGGTTTGCTGCTGAACAGTAGGAAACATGACAACAAATTGGTGTTCCTTTGGCCTTAACATCCATGATAAGGTCTGTTTAGTATTGCTGTCCAACATTGTTGAGAGGCTGTCATAAATGCAAACCTCATTATTTTCAGCAAAGAGGTTGCTTGCTGTCACCCAGTGGTTTCCCCCTGTGTGCAAAATTTGAACAAATTGCCTGGTTGGAGTACTCACAATCCCTCCCCTTTCTAAAACACTAAATAAAAGACATCACTGAAACCCATCAATGTCATTGTGCTTCCTTGCAAGAAGGTGTGATGCAAAATCGATCTCATCACTGCTGAGCCAATGTTGGGGGTGCAGAATCGAAGTAATGGCACTGCCGTTGGGGGCTTGCTGTGTTCTAGAGAGTCTACATGGAGGCAGATTTTCAGTGGGGTTCTTGCCATGCCAGCATGGACCAAGGTTCCTGTCTCTTAGCATTTCCAGGTGATGTTGATTTTGCAAAGGGCCAACATCCTGAGGCATAGGATTAGCTTTTGTTAATATCATTTTAAAAGGAATAAATAAATATGAGACATATTGTCATAAGTTAACAAGTTGAATAGTAATCAAACAAAAAACATTTTGCTATTAGAATTACACAAGAAGTTGTAACACTGTATCATACTTGGTGTCACAGCCTAAAAATACACCATAGTACCCATTATGTTCAAAACAATTTTTTTTACTTTCTATTAACTATTCTGGATTATAAAATATTAATACATTTTATAATGTTTAAATTATATAATGAAGTATAATGCATTTATAACACCAATAATGAAAATATTGGGTCTGTTGTTTGACATACCTACAGTCTTAACATTGTGACAGAAATTACAATAATTAAAAACATAATGACATCAAACACATGAATTAACAGATTTATATTACTGCATTTGAAAAGTGTTAAATTGCATAAATACAATATAAATAAATGAATACCTTTTTGGCTTTAGTGTCAGCAGGTTGGATCAGTATATCTTCTGTTGTTTCCGTCAGTAGTATGACGTCCTATATAAGAACTGACCATTCATTTGTCTTTATACCCCTCTAAATCGAATAATGTCCCATATCTTGAAAAAGCTGCAGTAAAATGATTTCATATGAGGTGTGCATATAGTATGGGACGTCCTATATAAGAACTGACCATAAATTTCTTGTACTTATTAGAAATTAGGTATTTATAGCTCTCTAAAATGTATTAATGACCCATATCTCAAAAATGCTGCAGTAAAATGGTTTCATATGAGGAGTGCATTAGGTATGGGATGTCCCATATAAGAACTGACCATTCATTTTGTGTACTTATTAAAAATGGGGTCTTTATAGTCCTCAAAAATTAATAATGTCCCATATCTCAAAAATGCTGCAGTAAAAATTTTTCATATGAGGTGTGCATATAGTATGGGATGTCCCATATAAGAACTGACCATTCATTTCTTGTACTTATTAGAAATGTGGTGTTTACACCCCTCTAAATGTAATAATGTCCCATTTCTTGAAAATGCTGCAGTAATATAGTTTCATATGAGGAGTGCATATAGTATGGGACGTCCCATATAAGAACTGACCATTCATTTCGTGCACTTATAAGAAATTAGGTCTTTATAGCTCTCTAAAATTTATTAATGTCCCATATCTCAAAAATGCTGCAGTAAAATGATTTCATATGAGGTGTGCATATAGTATGGGACGTCCTATATAAGAACTGACCATTCATTTCTTTTACTTATTAGAAATGGTGTCTTTATACCCCTCTAAATTTAATAATGTCCGATATCTCAAAAATGCTGCAGTAAAATGGTTTCATATGAGGTGTGCATATAGTATGGGACGTCCTATATAATAACTGACCATTCATTTCTTGTACTTATTAGAAACGTGGTGTTTATACCCCTCTAAATGTAATAATGTCCCATTTCTTAAAAACGCTGCAGTAAAATGATTTCATATGAGGTGTGCATATAGTATGGGACGTCCTATATAAGAACTGACCATTCATTTCTTTTACTTATTAGAAATGGTGTCTTTATACCCCTCTACATTTAATAATGTCCCATTTATGGAAAAAGCTGGAATAATATGGTTTCATATGAGGTGTGCATATAGTATGGGACGTCATATATAAGAACTGACCATTCATTTCTTGTACTTATTAGAAATGGTGTCTTTATACCCCTCTAAATCGAATAATGTCCTATATCTCAAAAATGCTGCAGTAAAATGGTTTCATATGAGGAGTGCATATAGTATGGGACGTCCCATATATGAACTGACCATTCATTTCGTGTACTTATTAGAAATTAGGTCTTTATAGCTCTCTAAAATGTATTAATGTCCCATATCTCAAAAGGCTGCAGTAAATGGTTTCATATGAGGTGTGCATATAGTATGGGACGTCCTATATAAGAACTGACCATTCATTTCTTGTACTTATTAGAAAAGTGGTGTTTATACCCCTCTAAATGTAATAATGTCCCATATCTCAAAAACGCTGCAGTAAAATGGTTCCATATGAGGTGTGCATATAGTATGGGACGTCCTATATAAGAACTGACCATTCATTTGTTTTACTTATTAGAAATGGTGTCTTTATACCCCTCTAAATCGAATAATGTCCCATATCTAAAAAATGCTGCAGTAAAATGGTTTCATATGAGGTGTGCATATAGTATGGGACGTCCTATATAAGAACTGACCATTCATTTCTTGTACTTATTAGAAACGTGGTGTTTATACCCCTCTAAATGTAATATTGTCCTATTTCTTGAAAACGCTGCAGTAATATGGTTTCATATGAGGAGTGCATATAGTATGGGACGTCCCATATAAGAACTGACCATTCATTTCGTGTACTTATTAGAAATTAGGTCTTTATAGCTCTCTAAAATGTATTAATGTCCCATATCTCAAAAATGCTGCAGTAAAATGTTTTCATATGAGGTGTGCATATAGTATGGGACGTCCTATATAAGAACTGACCATTCATTTCTTGTACTTATAAGAAATTAGGTCTTTATAGCTCTCTAAAATGTATTAATGTCCCATATCTCAAAAATGCTGCAGTAAAATGATTTCATATGAGGTGTGCATATAGTATGGGGCGTCCTATATAAGAACTGACCATTCATTTCTTGTACTTATTAGAAATGGTGTCTTTATACCCCTCTAAATTTAATAATGTCCCATTTCTTGAAAATGCTGCAGTAAAATGGTTTCATATGAGGAGTGCATATAGTATGGGACATCCCATATAAGAACTGACCATTCATTTTGTGTACTTATTAGAAATTAGGTCTTTATAGCTCTCAAAAATGTATTAATGTCCCATATCTCAAAAACGCTGCAGTAAAATGGTTTCATATGAGGTGTGCATATAGTATGGGACGTCCTATATAAGAACTGACCATTCATTTCTTGTACTTATTAGAAATGGTGTCTTTATACCCCTCTAAATGTAATAATGTCCCATTTCTTGAAAACGCTGCAGTAATATAGTTTCATATGAGGAGTGCATATAGTATGGGACGTCCCATATAAGAACTGACCATTCATTTCGTGTACTTATAAAAAACTAGGTCTTTATAGCTCTCTAAAATGTATTAATGTCCCATATCTCAAAAACGCTGCAGTAAAATGGTTTCATATGAGGTGTGCATATAGTATGGGACGTCATATATAAGAACTGACCATTCATTTCTTGTACTTATTAGAAATGGTGTCATTATACCCCTCTAATTTGAATAATGTCCCATATCTCAAAAACGCTGCAGTAAAATGATTCCATGTGAGGTGTGCATGTAGTATGGGATGTCCTCTATAAGAACTGACCATTAATTTCTTCTACTTATTAAAAATGGGGTCTTAATACCCCTCTAAATTGATTAATGTCCCATATTAATCTATGTCTATCTAATCTTTTTCTATGAATCTTGCAATGATTTGAATGGTAGAAAAATATAGTAATACAGAACCGTCAAAGACACCAATAAATAACACATCTGCTATTAAAGCAGATGTACAAAAAAAAACACAAAAAATGTCATTATATCTCAGTTCTGGGCATCTAGAAGTAAAGCGCTCTAAAAGCGCGTCACCTCTGTGTTGTTTCTGTGATTACCGTAATCATTGTAATACACGCGCGTCTTAATTTCAATCGCGGCTGGCTTGACCGTGTTTTTCTGAACTGCGGCTGATGCTTCGCTGCTTTCATAGACGCACGCACACACATATTAGAGATCGCGCACAAACAGCACGGAAACTTTTATTAGTAAAATAGCTTCGACAGACTCGCAAGTCACAACATTATATTTATCTGCAATGAGGCGGCAAAATCGCTGTTTTTGAAGTAACTAAGCCTTTTTCGGGTCGGTTTCGGGCTCTAAATTTAACTGTGCCGCTCGGGTCGGGTCGGGTCAGACGATCTCGGGTTCGGGCTTCAGTTTTGAGCCCGTGCAGACCTCTACAGTAAAGTCACAGACCATATTTTAGGCCAAATAAATTTGTCTAATTCCAGTAACGTTAACCCATTGAAAAAACCTTTACAAAGCTATTAAAACTTCCCATCTACACATAAACATGTGATGGAAAGTCAAAACTTTGATAAATCAGAGCTCAATATACAGAGTTAGCATAACGTTACCTTGTCTTAAAACATTTAAGATGCTAACGGACTTTTTCGAAGACACTAAACTGTCTTTATTACCTAAATATTCAACAGAAGCGTGTCAATTACGAGTAAGAAAAGTGTCAGGAACAGTTGTATGTAATATTTGTATGGTTTTAGGGACTGAACTCACCTGAAAACGGTGAAAACAGCAACGAGAGAGTGTTGCCGCCCCGTTTCCATGGTAACTTCTTTGCTGCAGCGTTTGAACTAGACGGGGCCGCTCACATATTGCGTCTTTTGCGCGCTCAAGTTCGTTATTTCAAATGTAGACGCGCTATTCTGTTCTCACCAATGCGTTACTTAAGCAAAGGGTTAACAGATAGCGAACAAAGAAAACTCCAGAAAGCAGTCTTGTGACCTTGGTGACTTTACTGGTTATTTCTAACTGTAAAACTACAAACAAAGAAGAAAAGTATGTGTAAGCATTATATTTATATCTATGACATATACAGTTAAACAATACAATGTACATAGTTACTTCACAACATTATTTTAGCTTTGAGTATACTATAAATATATGCATCTTGTGTTAAACAAAGAGAAGCCTAACATTCCCTTAAACTGTTAGCATGTAGCTTAATTATCAAGCAATTCGTTCTCCCACAATAAATGCAGTATCAATCAATTATTTCGACAATAACCCAACTCCTTATGGACATCAGTATGTTTTAACACAAATATGGCACTTACAGACATATATATCCAAGGCTCAAACGAAGAAATCAACCGCTCAAAGTACATTGCTGGTGCAAATTGTTTTAGACGATCTTCACTGAGAGAAATCAAAAGTGAAACCAAAAATGTCATGAGTAGTACCTTAAATGTCCAGTAGGTGGCCGGTAAAAAACACAAAATATATATGCAACAGCACACGCGCGGTATGCGCGCTCATAATGAACCTTTTGGCTTGCGCGCTCGTTTTTTCCAGGCGCATCCGCCGCATCGAGATAAAAACATCTCAACTTTTCAGAATGCCGCAAGCGCACCGCAGGTCATGTGACAAGAACCAACCAATCAGCTTCTTCACCTTTTCCATTGCTTTGAAACCTCAGCAGAAAAATGGAGGAGCAGCTCATTATTGCGGTCCAGGGATTTCCTGAACTTTATGACTTGTCAAGCCCTCATTATTTTGACTCAAATAAGAGGAACAATGCATGGAGACGCATAGGCTTGGAGCTTGGAATAACTGGTAAGCATGATACTGTTTTACATTAATGTTTACTAACTGCTGTATCAGTCATGCTAGCCGTTATTTTTTCTTTGCTAAGATAAAAATTTTCAGCGTCATGCAAAATGCACTTTTTTCTCATCAATAGTATTTCCTATAAGTATTATATATAAAATGGTAGAGAATAATGCTCTGTCAGTCAATGACAATTGTTTGCATACATGTAATGTTACATGTATCTGTCCTCTGAACATTAATCATTGTTTATTCAGAGGATGAGGGCAGAAAGAAGTGGAAATATTTGAGGGATAAGAGTTTAAAACTGGCATAAAGTTGGCTTGACGTTGGACGTTCGATATTCGCATATTTAGGGACCGTCTCTAAAGTTACATGCGATATTGGTATACACTTTTCTAACTTCAATAGCATTTGAGCAGAATGACTTAGTCATAAAAACAACTGTAAACTGTTCATCTAGGTGTAAACTATAATGCACACCTTGTACATTTTATATTTTGATAAAGGTGTGCATTATAGTTCACAGCTAGATGAACAGTTTACAGTTGTTTTATGACTAAGTCATTCTGCTCAAATGCTATTGAAGTTAGAAAAGTGTATATATCGCATGTAACTTTAGAGACGGACCCTAAATATGCGAATATCGAACGTCCAAGGTCAAGCCAACTTTATGCCAGTGTATTAAAAGAGAGGAAAGCAGAAAGGGAGAAGAGAAGTGGCTCTGAGGGAGGAAGTCAGAGGAAATGGAAGTTCACGAATGCTCTCAGCTTTCTGGGCGATTTGTGAAGGAGGCCAACATCATCCAACATCCCACAGGCCTCAGATCAGCTAGGCTCTGAATGTAATGAGGTAGCTTTCTACAGAAGTTTGAAGTCAGAAGTTTGGATACTATATAGAAAGTACGGGTAGCTGTCAGTATTTGGATAATTGAAATATGCAGTATTTAATTGAGTAAATCTAATACATAATAACATACTTTATCAATCTTAAGTCATGATTTGTTTTTCTGCTAAAATAAACTTTCTTTTATTCTCCTAGGACAGTCAAAGTGATGGCCTCATTACCTTGACCCTACTTCCTGTAGAGCCAGAGCCCCTGGCATCGACCAGCAGCAGCAGCCAGTCAGCAAACATCCAGTCTATGTGTCCTACACCTGTCACCCAGGTCTCTAGATGTCCCTCAATGGGAAAGAGGAGGAGAAGTGCAGAGCCAGACCTCTCTGAATTCCAGAAGAGCATCCTAAGTAACCTGAGTAAACCTCAAGACTACGATGAACTCTATTTCATGAGTCTCATTGGAACATTTAAGAGACTTCCTCTGTAGAAAAAAGCCGAAGTGCGAATGAAAATCGAGCAAATTCTTTATGAAGCTGAGTTTGAGTAAGGTGGGGTGGTTAGGGGTTAGTCAGTGGAGACAGAGGTGATTTGTCTAACTCATATCCTTAGTCTAATCATTATTGTGTTAATGTTATTTTTTTTTTTACTATTTTTTCATTAAAAAGTGTATTTTTACAATGTTGATTAATACTTGTGAATGTTTCTTATACAATTGAACTGATCAATAAATTATAATTTGCAAAATAAGGCAATGAGGCAAGTCATACACTCTAAAAACTGCTGGGTTGAAAACAACCCAATTTGGTTATTTTGGTAACCCAGCGCTGGGTCAAAAAGGGACCAACCCAGCGCTGGGTTATTTTAACCCAACCATTTGGGTTATTATGTTTAACCCAGCGCTGGGTCAAGGGACCAACCCAGCGCTGGGTTATTTTAACCCAACCATTTGGTTATTATGTTTAACCCAGCAGGCTGGGTTGCTTTTTTATGGTTTAAAATTACTACATTGCTAGGCTAAAATGAACCCAAATCGAGCTAGATATTAAACCTACAAATCTTGTTCATTTTAAAATAAATTTTACACACAAAGAATGACTATCAAAAGGTAAATATTTATTAAAAACAAGACAAAACAGTCAAAAAGTAACATGCATGTTAAGAAGAAATGCAGACAAGTATGGCATTAACAGCTACAGAGATTATAAATTAAGCATTAAACATTTGGTGAAGAACTTTTAAGATCAAAATCGACTTTTTTGGTAAATTTTATATATTGTATAAAAATATACAAAAACACTATTATACAATAATTGTACAGTTAGTTAATAGTGAAGTTCATTGCAAACTATTCTGGCATGAGAGTACACAAATAAACCACAACATTAACACTGATATTATAACATTTAAAAGAAGCATATGTGTGTGAAAGAATGTGAGCATGTGTGTGAATGACTGAGTGTAAACTCCATCTCTACTAAACACAGGACAAGCATTTAACATTTGGTTTTTACAAATTATACACTTACAGTTTGTTTCATAGTCCATGAATACAGATCATGCATCACTGCCAATTTTCATGATCTCTTTATCATAATTGATGTAGTCACGAAGAATCCCCATCAGCACAGCATGCGACATCTTTTACAGCATCCAGGGCAGCGTCCTCCTTTAAAACCACTGTTGTATCAGTTTGGGGGAAATTCTCCTCTTTGACCAGCATTCATCCCAGTCACTGCCTGTTCTTCATCAGTGGCCTAAAAGGGAAAAACATTTAATGAAACTATCCATTTTCAGATAGAGGTGCATCCACATCAGTAAGGACAGGTAAATAGTCTGTCACTTTGTGTGGTTGTTTAATGTCTGTAGGCACATTAACAGCGCTCTAGAATGCTATAATGGCAGCACTAGTGTGAGGGCATGTAATATTGTTTATGTAAATATATTGCTTTCAGAAAGTTTCTTCTTTACTGAAACATTAAAACAGACATGACATTCACATACCTTACAAATGTCCAAGTACATGGAGGGCTGCTCTTTAATGGGTTAGTTCACCAAAAAATTTAAATGGTCATAATTTACTCCCCATGTTGTTCCAGACCCATACAAACTCTGATCATTTTTGGAACAAAAATAAATATTTAATATTCTCTTAATTTCTGTCCTCCATGGCAAGTCTGGAAGACCAATATTTTCTTCTGAACAGACATGTTCACTATCATGTAATTTAAGATTTATACATATATAAATATTGGAATGTATTACTTCTACAATAACTCTATTCATGAAGCTTGAAAATAATGATTATCTAGACTCTCAATGGATGAACAAAAAATTATGAGAATGACATAAGGGCAAGTATATAATTTTTTGTGTGAACTATTCCTTTAAGAAAGGAAGACCAAGAACGATGACTCTCAGACAACTCCAAAGTTGGTTTGGGTTCTGCAATGAAAACACAGACATCAATGGTTTATATAAAATATGAACACGTAATCATACTGTTGTTGCATTAAATGTGAAACAAGCAGGAGACAACAGAAACATTTATTTTCTAATAAATAACACAATCTCAAACGAATGATGCTCTCCTATGTCTCTGGCAATCAACATCTACAAAAAACAAAGAAACATTCTTTTAGTCTTAGTAAAAAAATTGATAATATGAAATTATGAAGTTTACTTGCCTTAAACGGTCGTTCCCTCTCTTCCAAAGAAGCTGAGAAAACTGCCTCCTCCTCACACAAGCAGGATTCTGTGTCCTTAACTCCAAAGTTGGTTTGGGTTCTGCAATGAAAAAGGGACACCAATGGTTTACATAAAATATGAACACGTAATCATACTGTTGTTACATTAAAATGTGAAGTAAACAGGTAGGAGACAACAGAAACATTTATTTTCTAATAATCACTTACATCAATCTCAAAATAATGATGCTCTCATATGTATCAGGCAATCAAAATCTACAATAAAAACAAAGAAACATTATTTTAGTCTTAGTAAAAACAAAGGGATGAAATTATGAAGTTTACTTGCCTTAAAACGGTCTTTCCCTCTCTTCTGAAGAAGCTGAGAAAATCGCCTCCTCCTCCTCCTCACGCACGCACGCAGGCTTCTATCCTTAACTCCCTATCCTTAACTCCTGGCGCGGGCACAAGCGAAGACACAAGCTCAAGTCTGAAATATTACATACAAGACATTACTGTTAACAATTATCACTTTATCAGCCTCAAAATAATTATGCTAGTCTTTACATAGTTTCCTTTGAAACTAACACATTCAGTTTAACATGAACAATACAATAGAATTAACATGTTAATAACCGTCTATTAACACCTCAAAGAGAGCAGATATTGTAAAATCTTATCTAAATATGACATAAGACACTCTGAGCGTTATAAAAATGCGTTAAGTTACCTCTTCCGTTCAGTAAAAGAGACCGTTAAGATCTCCGTTTCTGAAAGCGAAAACCACGTCGCGTATTTTTCAATATAAGCTATTTTCGGACTATTTCCGCTTTCCATGAAACCTCAAAATACTCCCGGACACAAACAATGAATGATAACTTTAAATGTTTAATCTTTACTTACCATAACGTCTTTCACTTGCTTCTCGCTTCTTTCAGGCTGAGAAAATGGCGGCTTCTCGCACTGGTGTCGTCGGGGTGCCCTCGGATGTTGGCGTGGCGTGCGTGCTCTCCTTCCGTCGCGTTCGCAACCCAAGCGCCCGCTGGGTTATGATCAGAACAATTTTCAACCCAAAATTGGGTTAAAACAACTAACGCCCTAACCCAGCGGTCTCAACCCAGCGTTTTTTAGAGTGTATTAAAATGTAATTAGTTTATTAAGTAGTATATTACAGATTAGTTTATTCTTTTGGTTATTCATATAATGTAACATCAAATAATGTTCTCCTGACATGGGACTGCACCCTCGGTAGATGAGAAATACTGGGTACATTTCTCTCTGATGGTTATAGCTTCACGAGAGGAGTTGTTGCTGCTCATCCTGTGGAGATCTCCCATTGCCCTTGCAGTGGAGTCAGGTTCTGATGGCCCGGTGCTTGTAGATGGTCCTCTGCCTGATCTACCCTCAGAAGGTTGTGGAGGATGCAGGTAGCCTTAACAGCTTTCTCTGCCATTTCTGGGATCACTCTAGCACTCTTCTGTACAGCCGCCATTGTGCCGCTAGTATTCCAAATGAGCACTCCACCATTCGCCTGGCCGGGAAAGCCTGTGGTTGTACAGCCTTTCCTCTCCCAATATTCTGGCCAGGATGTGGGCGCATCATGTGGCGTCTGAGGGAAGGCAATCTGCAACGAACACATGTGGCATAAGCCCCAGATGTTCTGCACCAGGGAAGGTTTGTCCTCTGGTATGCCAAGGCTGCCCTGACAGAGAGCTCTTCCAAATGCTGAAACAGCCAATGTGCCACCATCACTACTTGACCATAAGCCGCATCATCCACCACCTGGAAGCGATACCGAGCATCAACAACAGCAAGGAGAGTAATTGAGAAGGAGCCTTTGTAGTTAAAGTAAAGGGAACCGCTGGAGGCAGGGGCCTGGATCACTATGTGCTTGCCATCTACTGTCCCAACACAGTTAGGCAAATTCCACATCCGCTGGAAATCAGCTGCGATTTCTCGCCAGCGTTCCCTGTTAGGTTGTGGCATGTATTCTTCCACAAGGTTGTCCCATATGGCTTCACACACATCTTTTATGATGCCTACAACTGTAGAGTGACCCACGCGATAACTGAAGGCGATGGTCTTAAACGAATCTCTATCTGTAACAAATGTACATTTATATATTTAGTGTGTGTAAAGTATGTGTAAAAGACCACAATTATTAAGTTATTCATATATAAAGTCATTTACGAATACTAGGCCTATGTCAAAGCATGACATCACAGTGGTGGAAGAAGTATTGTCTTTAATTTCAGTACAAGCAGTGTTGGGTAAGTTACTCTAAAATATAGGTAATTTATATCAGTTAATTACATGTTCAACACTGTAAACTGCTATACTAGTTACTAGTAAAAAATATTTTTACTACAAATATTTGAATGCTCACAACTGATTCCTTGTTAAATCCATCATTGTTTATACATAATTGTTCTATATTCTATATATAACGTTAAATGTGTATGTGTTTGCCATTTCTGGCGTTTTATGACCACTTCAATTATAGTCTAATTACCTCAGACAAATGCAGGCCGTTGCGCGGAGAGATGGTTTCCGCGGCAGAAGCTCTGTTTACTGATACTTGGTCAACTTTTCTTAAAATATAATCAAACTGGTCCTTGTCCACTCTGAAATAGGCTTTGAACCTCCGTTGTCCAGGCGGAGCTCCTGAATCAACTGGTGAAATTCCCCATGGTTTTGAAGTATGGGGTGCACCCAAACACTCTTGGCGTTTTTACTTTTCTTAGTAAATAAATCTTGTAACAGAGTTACAGCAAGGGTTTTTCGGTGGTGGAAATCCATTGCTGAAATTTCCTTCTTGTAGCGGAGGCGCAGCTGATGGTTGCTTAGCAGCGACAAAGCGCCTCGGGCGCCAGCAGCGCGCTTTGGAAAAAAAGGAGAAAGCGCGCCTAAGCGTTCCCTTATCGAGCTGTCACGAGACATCACGGAGATTTCTCCGTTATGAACTTCTTCCCTTCAACCTTTCCTGAAGTCCTATTGGCTCACGCCAGTCAAATGACTGGCCAATTGTGCATAAAAGCATGCCGTCTGGCGAGCTCGAGACAGTATAAATGCGATGCTCGCGACAATTATATCAGAATCTTTACTTCACCTTGAACTCGTGATGGCTTCAGTGTGTAAGATCTGCGCGGGACCCATCGAACCGCTGGATCAGCATCTCCATTGCGTCGCCTGCCTGGGCCTGGCTCACGCCCGGCGGCGCTGGGCGAATCGACTGTGGACTTTCGCGGACCTCCCGGTCCGCGTGCTCGAACCCGCCCGATGTGGTTCGCGGCCTGTTGAGTCGGGCTCACTGCCGCCAGCGTGCGCTGGTGAGCCCCCTCTCCGGGCGGCGGGGCGCCCGTCTTGCCGTGCCGTCGAACCAGCGGTCGCCGCATTCGCCCATCTCTTTCCCGAGGACTGTTTCCGCCCCTTCCAATATTGAGGGATTCGTAGCTTTTGGCCACGAGGAGGCGGCGAGGCCATGTCCATCTCGGCCTCGGAGAAGGGCGGTTGGGCTGGATCGAACCCGAGCAGCTAAACAGCTCAGAGCCTTCAGGCCTCCAGGAGGAGCTCATGAGGTTCTGTCGGCTGTTCAGGAGTTGGAGCTCACCTGGAATCCTCCGGAGGAGCCTGTCAGGAGTAAGCTCGACTCGTGGTACTTCAGGTCCACCACGCAAAGCTGGCGCAAGGACATCGGTGCCTTTTTCCCGATGTTCATGAACAGCTCGTGAAGGCGTGGTCTGCGCCCCAATCGGCGCGTCCACTCGAACACGCAGGCCATGTTCTCCCGTGGATGGGCGGAGGCCCGCGGTTACGTCGCTCTCCCCGTCGAGAGACCGTTGCTGCACACCTGTGCCCTGCAGCAGCGAAGTCCCTAGGCCCGGACATCAGCCTGCCGTCGAGCCGTGCAGAACCACCGCCCATCTCGCTAATAAGGCGTATGCCTCTGATGGCGGCGGCATCAGCGTTACGCCATGGCAGTGTTGCAGGTGTTCAGGCCAAACTCCTGCAAGCGGCGGAGGCGGAGTCCTCACTCCTGGCGGCGAAGGATCTGCAGCGGACTTGGCGTTGATGGCGGCGGCCCAGTCTGTGGGTAAGGCCATGGGCTTTATGGTGCGTCCTTCAGAGGCACCTCTGGCTAAACTTAGCTGACCTAAGGATGCCGATCGGAAGGTGCTCCGCTCCTATATCTCCCTCCGGCCTCTTGGTGATGCCGTGGAGACCATAACCCGGCGTTGCTGAGACTCAAGCGCAGCGATGAGTCACGTGATGCCTGACGCGCCCCAGCAACAGACTGCCAGATCCAGATCTTCGTCAGCGCATGGCTCTGCCCAGCGGAGAGATTTTCCCAGGCCTGCCCAGGCTGGGGCTACTGCTACTGCTCCTCGACAGGAGCCAGGCGTCCGGAGGAAGGTGTGGGGCTCCGGCAGGAAGCGCCAAGGTCAGCGGAGAAGCCAGCGGCGCGATTCTCGCCCGCCCCGGCTGCTAAGCCGTCTTCCTGACGATCGGAGGGAGGGAGGAGGCGAGCAGCCCGGCGTAGCGCCCAAAGTTCAACTGCCCAAATGTGTGTGAGTGTCCATTCAATAAAATGCATACTTTCTCACAAAAGAGCTTTCTCCTCCTCACTCAATAAATGCGGTTCCCCTTGCCCGCCTCAGTGCAGTGCAGGTCCGCATCAACACAGGTTATAGCCGCGCACCCAGCGACCGAGCAGCTAAAGCCGCTGCGTCAGTTCATCGTGGAAGGTTATTCCGGGAATCTCGCGTTGGCTACTCAGCGTGATAGGCGGTATACTCTTCAATTCAGGCGCAGACCACCCGTTTCAATGGCGTGGTGCAGTCTCTAACATCGCCTCGAAATGCCCAGGCTCTGAGGCAAGAGATTGGCTGTCTGCTCGAGAAAGGAGCAGTAGGCGAGTCCCTCCACACGAGCTGGAGGCGGGTTTTACAGCCGCTACTTGTGGTACCAAGAGGATGGGGGCTTCGCCCAATTTTGGATCTCAGACCCATCAACAGGCGCCTGCGACGTCAGTTCAGGATAGTGGTAACGCTGAAGCAGATCCTGGCGCAGATTACGCCCGAGGGACTGGTTTGCATCCGTGGATTTGAAGGGACGTACTTTCACATTCAGATAGCGCGCATCACAGGCGGTTTCTGAGGTTTGCTTTCGAGAACACAGCGTACCAATACTCTGTTCTCCCGTTCGGGCTGGCTTTGGCCCCGCACATTTTCAAAGTGTGTGGATGCAGCACTTTCCCCCTCAGGCGGGCGGGATCGCATCCTGAATTATCTGGACGATTGGCTGATTTTAGCTCAGTCCGGGACACGCTACTCAGCCATATAGACTCGCTGCTTATTCACCTGGAGTCCCTAGGGCTATGTGTGAACAGGCGAAAGAGCATTCGCCCGAGTCAGTCCATTCTGTATTTGGGAGTTTGCATAGACTCCCTAGAAATGAGCCGCCTCTCGCGAGGCGCGTGGCGGCCATTTTGTCTTACCTCGCCATTTCAGAGAAGGCAGCTCTGTTCATTTGAAAGAATTTCAGAGACTACTGGGACTCATGGCGTCGGCAGTGTGTCATCTGGGCTTATTACACATGCGACCACTGCAGCTGTGGCTGAAAACTCGAGTCCCTGGGCGGCATGGACCTCGGGACGTTTGAGTATCGCGGTCACCAGCGGCTGCATCGAAGCTCTGGCTCCGTGGCGCAGCAATTTCTTCAGCGGGGAGTCCCCTGGGGTTGGTAACCTCACAGCGTGGTGGTCTAGCAGACGCATCGGCCTCGGCTGGGAGGCGGTGTGCGAGGATGCCAACCGGGGCAGTGGTCAGAGCCTCAGATCCGGTGGCACATAAACCGATTGGAATTGGAAGCAGTCTTTTTAGCTCTGAAGGGTTTCAAGCACAACTGGAGCGGCAGCATGTACTGATTCGCACCGACAACACGTCTGTGGTCGGCGTACGCCATAAATCGCCAGGCGGCGTCCGTTCGAAGGCTTTGTGCAAGCAGGCAGCGATGTTACTGCTATGGGCGGATTCTCGCCTTCTATCCATCAAACACGCACATCCCGGTCTTTTGAATCGCGGGGCAGACATGCTTTCAGGAGGAGAATTCCTCAAGGGAATGGAGGTTACACCCGAGTCAGTTCGGATGATTTGGAACCTCTACGGGGAAGCAGAGGTGGATTTATTATTCTGACGAGAATGCACACTGCCCGTCGTTCTTCTCTCTGTCCCACTCCCGTTGGAAGGGGCGCGCTCTGGCGCTGGCCGACAACCAGGCTTTATCGTTTCCTCGATCAAGATATTGCCTCTGGTGTTATGCAAGATCAGGGAGGCGGCGTCCGTCATACTCATAGCTCCGAACTGGCGAACCAGCGCGGTTTCCGGACTTGTCAGAGCTGCTGATAGCCCCCTGGCCGATTCCGGTCAGGAAGGACATGTTATCTCAGGTGGACGGCTCGGTGTGGCACCGAACCCAGAACTATGGAACCTTCATGTGTGGTTGCTTCAGGGTTGTCAGGAGCTAGACGCATTGCAGGCTCGTGTGGTCGGCACACTCACGGAAGCGCGAGCACCCTCTACAAGACGATTATATGCCTTAAAATGGGGAGTGTTTGTGAAATGGTGCCATCAGGCTCACATCGACCCGTTGTTTGCACCGTGTTGGATGTTCTGAGTTTCCTGCAGTACAGGCTGGATAGTGGATCGTTACCCTCGACGCTAAAAGTCTATGTGGCGGCCATTGCCTCGTTCCGCTCACCGCAGGGTGGCCAGTCGATCGGCAGAGACCCCATGGTGGTGAGTTTTCTTAAGGGAGCGAAGGCTACACCCTCCGAGGCCACCTTCGGTTCCGCCTTGGGACCTAGAGGTGGTATTAAGAGCTCTCTCAGCCACCTTTTGAGCCGTTATCATCAGTGGGTTTGAAGGAGTTGTCTCTCAAAACTGCACTCCTTCTTGCACTCGCCAGCCAAGCGCATAGGAGATTTGCACGCCTTTTCTGTGGATAGTGACTGTATTCGCTTTGAACCAGGTGACTGCAGCGTCACTCTCCGGCCAAGAATGGGGTATGTACCTAAATCACTTTCTACACCCTTCAAGATACAGACTGTTTCTCTGTCTGCCTTGTCTTCCGAGTCAGCAGCCTCGAGTGAGGCAGATGCTCAGACTTCGTGTGCCCTGTCAGGGCTTTGAGGATTACATCGACCGTTCGTGACTTCGTCAATCTAACCAGCTATTTGTATGCTATGGTGGTTGTGCGAGAGGCCGTGCTGTGTCTAAACAGAGGCTCTCCCACTGGATCGTGGGACGCTATTACGGCTGCGTATACGAACCAAGGTTTGGAATGTCCTTTACACATTAGGGGCATTCAACGAGGGCCATGGCTTCCTCGTGGGCTTGGTCGAGAGGTATGTCTATTCAAGATATATGTGTTGCAGCCGGCTGGTCTTCTGAGAATACTTTCGCCAGGTTTTACAGGCTGGACGTTCAGTCTTTGCCTCCCAGGTACTGTCGGTAAGTGGCTGATGCATGTTTACTACATTGTTTGCTCTGCATACCCTTACTAATACGGTTGTTCTGCCCTGTGCTCAGTGCAGATTCCTGTATTTGTGTTGTTTTATCTAGCGATACTTTTATCATGCTAGGTTGGGGTCATGCTATACAGTCTGTGCAGTTCCTTATGCTCGTTGTGCAAGTTGCCCTGTTTCAGCGCAGCCAACGTTATTTCTATCCAGATATGCAAATTTGTATACCTTTGGGTTAGACGCTCATTGGCTTACAGCCACCTATCAGCGTGAGCTCGCCTACAGCGTCACTATTGTGGGAAGTGTCTACGCGTATTCTATCTGCTGTGTTTTGGGGTAGGGCTTCGTAGCCTCTCTCACGGCGGGATTTAATATCGTTCCCATAACGGAGAAATCTCCGTGATGTCTCGTGACAGCTCGATCAGGAACGCTCCGGTTACTGTCGTAACCTCGGTTCCCTGAGAGCGGGAAGACATCACGGTAGACGCCGTGTTCGCTACTCCTCAGCTTACGGTGTTCAGTATCCGATTCTGATATAATTGTCGCGAGCATCGCATTTATACTGTCTCGAGCTCGCCGTATTTGCATGCTTTGCGACAATTGGCCAGTCATTTGACTGGCGTGAGCCAATAGGACTTCAGGAAAGGTTGAAGGGAAGAAGTTCCCATAACGGAGAAATCTCCGTGATGTCTCGTTCCCGCTCTCAGGGAACCGAGGTTACGACAGTAACCGGAGCGTTTTCCACGCATTTTTAGGCGCGATATGTGAACGGCCCCTAACTGTGCGTTCACACCGGACGCGGCGAGAGCGTCAAAAGACGCCCTGCCAGCAACGCTGTAGAAAGATTTATGGACGCTCTGACGCTGTGACGTAGATCGTATGCTTGTCTTGTATTTAAAGGGGCCGCAAAGCAAACAAGCTTGTTGATCTTGTGCAGACTGACCACAAGTAGTAGGGTATAAGATAACCTCATGAAATATTTAAAATGTGAAAGTGAGAAATTGATCGATGTAAAGAACTTTATTGTAGTTACATATTTGCTAACTAAATAAACGAATTAAAAGCCATTTGTGTGGTGTGGATTTGTGTTCATGGTTAAGTCTAATTTCAACATAGGAGACCTTTACTAGCCTCTGTATTGTTTTGAGCAAATTAATTGAATTCCCGCTGAAAAACAAACATTCTAGCAGGAAAATGTCCCCTACAAATAGTGTTGCGCGCCTTCTTATCAAATTCACATCACGATGGATAATCAAGTTGTTGCGTTTGGGGCACGTATGACCGGGAAACCCGCCACAGCAATTATTAACTTTTCCTCCATTTTGCTTGGGAACTAATGTGGTCAAACAAATGTCAAATGTCAGTTCCCAAAGTTTACGGGCTGCGTTCTCTGGAATCCTTTCAAGCGGAGGACTTCTACATTCTGATTGGTTGCCGCCCAACAGCGTCATAGCTCATTACCATAAAGTTGAGCTGATTTTTCAACTCCCCTCGACGCTCTCATCGTCCAAGCCGCGCCGCTCTCGCCGGAGCTCGCCACAGCTGTTGTGCCGAAATCGGACTCCCTGCCAGTGACTCCCCTCGCGTGAACGCGCATGACGTCATACTATGCCGCCAGTTGCGAAAACAGACAGACATTAGACGGCGTAAGTAGGCTAATACATTGCATTTAGTGTGTTTGTTCGTGTTTGATCGTGTATTTGGCTTTGATTTATGTATTTACAAAGTGGATGGTCTTGCTGTGTTTTTATCGTTTGTGTGTTTTTACTACAGTAAAAAGAAAACAGGGTTTTGTTAAATCTGCCTAAAGTACTCTATGCTGATACCACACAGAAAAGCTGTGACCTGAAGACCATCTGCTTATAGTTTTACATTGAGCATATGAATAGCATGCCATAGGAATTCAGCAGGGCTGCTAAAAGTATACCTCTCTATATTAAATGCTTATTATGGAATCGAAACACTTGTGTTCAGTGCTGCCAAAATCATACCCCCCTACATAAAATGCTTATTATTGAATCCAAACACTTGTGCTTTTTTGCAGATGTTCTACAGGATGAAATGTGTCACCAGAATGAGTTTTATAATTCTCTGACCCACCAAACTGGAAATCATAGGGGGGTGATGATTTCGGCAGTGCTGCCAAAATCATACCCCCCTACATAAAATGCTTATTATTTAATATAATCACTTGTGCTTTTTTGCAGGTGTTCTACAGGATGAGATGTATCACCAGAATGAGTTTTATGGGTCTCTGATCCAGCAAATTGAAAATCATAGGGGGTGATGATTTCGGCAGTGCTGCCAAATTCATACCCCCCTACATAAAATGCTTATTATTTAATATAATCACTTGTGCTTTTTTGCAGGTGTTCTACAGGATGAGATGTATCACCAGAATGAGTTTTATGGGTCTCTGATCCAGCAAACTGAAAATCATAGGGGGTGATGATTTCGGCAGTGCTGCCAAATTCATACCCCCCTACATAAAATGCTTATTATTTAATATAATCACTTGTGCTTTTTTGCAGGTGTTCTACAGGATGAGATGTATCACCAGAATGATTTTCGCTGCAAACTGAAATCATAGGGGGTGATGATTTTGGCAGTGCTGCCAAAATCATACCCCCCTACATAAAATGCTTAATTTTGATTTTAATCACTTGTGCTTTTTGCAGGTATTCTACAGGATGAGATATATCACCAGAATTAGTTTTTGGGTCTCTATAGGGGGTGATGATTGCAGTGCTGCAAAATCATACCCCCTACATAAAATGCTTAATTTTGAATATAATCACTTGTGCTTTTTTGCAGGTGTTCTACAGGATGAGATATATCACCAGAATGAGTTTTTTGGGTCTCTGACGCTGCAAACTGAAAATCATAGGGGGGTGATGATTTTGGCAGTGCTGCCAAAATCATACCTCCCTACATAAAATGCTTATTATTTAATATATAAACACTTGTGCTTCTTTGCAGATGTTCTACAGGATGAGATGTGTCACCAGAATGAGTTTTATAAGTCTCTGACTGGAGAATGGTTTGCTATATCAGGAATCAGTTTTTTTTTTGCTTACCTAAACAAATGGCCAATGAAAACATGAAAAAGTACCAGGATAACTGCTAGACCTTAAGGCCCATTCACATTGATCAAACTCCAACTAACTCAAAAAGCTCCAAAGCATTAGAGTTTGTTGGATCGATCCTCATTATTACACTGGGTTGAGAAATTTCCACTGGTCCATAAAGTTTCTCTTTACCACCAAATCCCATCTACTGTTATTTCTGAGGTTCAGGCCAGAGCAACCATAAAACTTCAAAACTGATAATTTAAACATCTGACTCCTACTCCACTGCAGCAAGGCCCTTGTCTTACCCGTCGAAGATGTCACCATCACCAGTGACGTGATGGCATTGAATGTGGATATTCATAACCAAACACTTTTTAGTATATATCGTCGGTGTACGTTCTTGTTAACATATTAATTAACATATCAGTTTATCAGATGTTTAGATGACAAAACTCGGATCGAATCAGCCAGCAGCTAACATTGCTACTAACAGGCGCTCAAAGTCGAGCAGACGGCGGCATTCAGCTCAGAGCGCAGCCGAGCCCAGGACTCTGATAGTGGGCGACTCTATTATTAGAAACGTCAGTACCAGGACTGCTACTACCTGTTGCTTTCCTCAAGCAACCGTCTCTGATGTGAACAAGGAACTTCAAGATTTCAGTGAACTCTTTGAAACACTTCAAAGACTTGAAGTCGTTCATCAGTGGACCACTCCCAGCAAGGGGAACTAACATGTTTTCACGGTTGCTTGGGCTGAATACATGGCTACAAAGAACCTGCAGTACAAAAGGAGTCAACTTCATCGACAACTTCAATATTTTCTGGGGCCACAGACTAGGGCTGTCGCGATAACCGCAATATTGTAATACCGCGCTATTGACAAGCCAACTGCAGAGGAAGGAAAGAAACCGTGGCAACCGCAGTTTATTTTATTTATATTTTTTTTCATGAGGCTTTGGCCTTCTTGTTTTACAATTCATCACTGTGCATTGAATGTTAAATAAATTAATAATGATACAAGAGTGTTACAGTGTCATTTTCCTTGAACTGTTTGTATCCGGGGTTTCGTTGATTTTGAATGCTGAAAGCGATGGCAGGCGCCAAACCTAATGTCACATTGCCTTTCAACCCAATGAAAAGGGAGAGCCAGCTAATTTAGATGAACCGATATGCAAAATTTGCGGCAAAAGGGTCCCTGTGACACGCGGCAATACATCTAATTTGAGGTGTCATCTCGCTAACTGTCATCCAGCCATTGAAGCGCAGCTGCCCCCTCAAGCATCAGGTCGTGGAGCAACATCAAAAAGAACAGCTGAGGCCGGTACCAGCCGACAGTTAGGAGTAGCTGAAGCCTTTGCGAAATCGGTCAACTACAACCGTGAAAGTAACAGGTATAAATGCCTTACCGCCGCTGTTACGCAGTATCTAGTTGAGGAGATGGTTCCATTAAATACGGTGGAGAAACCTGCAATCAAGTCAATGCTTCAAAAATTCGACAAGCAGTACGAGTTGCCGGGCAAAACCTACTTTTCAGAGACTGCTGTGCCGAAAATGTACAACACGGTAAAGACATCGATCAAAATGGAGCTTATGAATGTTGACTACTTTTCTGCCACAACAGATATGTGGTCAAGTGTCAATATGACTCCTTATATGAGTCTAACGGTTCACTATCTCAACATGGAATGGACTCTGAAATCACGTTGCCTCGAAACAGTGTTTATGCCCGAAAACCACACATCCGACAATATTTCAGATGCTTTCCGACACGCATTTGTGGTCCCTGGATGAGAAGAAGTTGGCCTGTATCACTACTACGGGGCCAACATCGTTGCAGCAGTCAAAAAGTTGAACTGGCCGTGGCTGAACTGCTTTGTTCACAATTTACATTTGGCAGTTACAAACGCAATGGCAAGCGTTAAGGACCGCACTGCTCGCGCAATGGGCCTGTGTCACACCTTGGTCAGTACATTTTCTCAGAGCTGGTTGAAGAGAAGAGAAGAGATCTGGACATAGCACAAGCAGAACTTCAAATCCCTCAACATGGCCTCATACTGGTACGTTATAAAATGTCAACTATTTGATAACTTATTGGCCATGTTGTTAAATAAATAAATAAAAATGGCAATAAATAAAAATGAAATAATATTAATTAAATTATAATAATTAAACATTACTATTACAATAGCATGTCTGTTGCTGGATTTAAATTTATTTTTCGTTTAAAAATAAATATTTTGGAACTAAATTTATTACAAAAGGTAGGATATATTGAAGAAAAAAACATATTTAGGCTAATTTCAGCTCAATGTAATGTCCATATATCTGTCTGTGCACATCTAATGAATATGCATTATTTTGCAGTCGGGATTATTTAATAGTATTTTTTGTTTAGTAAAATATATTGAAATGAATAATAATTTAAAATGTAGCCTATATTTTTATTTTGGTAGGCTAATTAGCCTAAATAGTAGATGTTGTCATTGGCTAATTTTTATTCAACGATTTAACGGTCAATACTCTGTTTAGGACTGCGCTACGAGATGGGGCACCAAACAGAAAATTGTGGACAGGGTTTTGGAGCAAATCCCGGCTATCAGAAGAGTTTTGGATGACCGTGTTAAGGCTTAATTAGGCCTAATATTTTCACTTAGGCCAACACTTTGTTTTCATGTGATACTTTAGAATTCTTTCGTTTTTCAAATTGAAAAAAGGATTTTCTTATTGTTTGTTTTCATGTGATAGCCTACTTTAGATTTATTTAGTTTTTTAAATTGGAAAAGGCATGTTCTTATTTTTGTTTGGCATTAAAAAAATAAACAAAAATGTTTTAAAACGTGTCTCTCTGTCAGTTAAAAAGCAACAATATATGCTACATAATAACTCAGCAATAGAGCTTTGTATGCAGTAAAATCATGATATATGTTTGTTTTTTTTTGTTTTTTATAAACGGCGGTAATACCGCATATCGCGCTATTGAGCCACCCATAATAACCGCAAGGAAAATTTCCTAACCGCGACAGCCCTACCACAGACAACTGTTTAAACTGGATGGCCTCCACCCAAACAAACTTGGTGCAGGAGTGCTAAAGGACAATTTCTATTTCTCCCTCCGTCATCCTTCAGTGGTGTGTGCCAATCCACTCACACACTCACCTAGACAGAATATGAGTGACCACAGGACTTCATATCAGCTTCCGAGTAATTATGTGGTTGAAGAATCCCACAAGGATAGTGATAACGCCACACAGCCAAAACAGGCACTGCTCATGGACATCCCGGCTGAGCCCTGCCCACAGAGCTCATCAAGGTTCAAGGTTTCTTTATTTGTCACATGATAAATTATACAGGGTATAATCAAAAGTGAAATGTAGGAAATCACATGCAGACTGTGACGTATTACAACAGCTCCAAGACTCAGCACCCAAGGACGACTTTCTGGAAAACAGCCTGGGAAGCCAGGACAACACATCACCGGAAACATCAGAGCTAGAGCCCCGCTCACCAGACACACTACCCCTCTCTCCTGCATCTCCACTTCTAAGCTTTTCACAGAAAATGTAGGAATTGTTGTATTGTGCCAATCCACTCACACACTCACCTGGACAGAATATGAGTGACCACAGGACTTCATATCAGCTTCCGAGTCATTATGTGGTTGAAGAATCCCACAAGGATACTGATAACGCCACACAGCCAAAACAAGCACTGCTCATGGACATCCCGGCTGAGCCCTGCCCACAGAGCTCATCACATGCAGACTGTGACGTATTACAACAGCTCCGAGACTCAGCACCCAAGGACGACTTTCTGGAAAACAGCCTGGGAGATCAATGATTTAATAACCACAAACAACCTGGATTTTATGTTTCTAATTGAAACATGGCTAGAAGACAACTGCAGTGCAACAGTCCTCACTGAAACAGCCCCTCCTAACTTTAATTTTATAAGTGTCTGCAGGACTGTTAGGAGAGGTGGAGGTGTAGCTGCTCTGTTTAAAGATGTGTATCAATGCAAGCAAGTGTCATTTGGTCAGTACTTGTCTTTTGAATATCTAGGTATTGTGCTGAAAGGTTCCCCACGCATTCTGTTTATTATTATTTACAGGCCCCCAAAATACTCTCCAGCCTTTGTTGAAGAGTTCACAGAACTGTTATCAATGATTTCCTCAGAGTTTTGCTATTGCAGGGAATTTTAATATTCACATAGACAATGCTGAATTCAAGACTACAAAAGAAATTATAACTGTTTTAAACACTTTTGTCCTGATTCAGCATGTGCACGGACCCACACACAATCGTGGGCACACTCTAGATTTACTCATCAGTCTAAACATTTCATCCATTGTCATTAAGGATGTAGCTCTGTCTGATCACTTCTGTATTTTCTTTGATATATTGATCTCTATCACCACTGAATCTAGATCTGTCTCTGTCAGAAAGAGATGCATTAATGAGAACACTAGTGTGCTATTTATGAAGGCAATATCTTTAACACTAAGCATTTCTGCAGACTCTGTTGATCTTCTCCTGGATTCATTTAACTCAGTTAAGAATGTTATTGATGATATTGCACCGATAAAGGTCAGCAAGAAGAATGGCTGACAAAAATCATTTTGGAGAAAATCAACAGCAGTTCAGAATATGAAAAGACAATGCAGAAAAGCTGAGCAGATGTGGCGGAAGACAAAACTTAAAATACACTATAGCATCTATAAAGAGAGCCTTCATGCTTTCAATATAGCCACAGCTATACAGACCTTCTTCTCAAACCTTATAAACAGTAACTTAAACAACACTCGCACTCTTTTTGCTACTGTTGAGAGACTGACAAACCCCCCCAAGTCAGATTCCCAGTGAAATGCTCTCTGACAGCAAATGCAATGAGTTTGCTTCCTTCTTTTCAGAGAAGATCAGTAATATCAGGAAGGAGATTGGCACATCTTTCTGTAATACAGAGGTCACACAGATTCGACAGCAATCTCAAAAAGAAGTGACTATGTCTGTTTTTAAAACAATTGATAGCAAAATTTTGGAAGAAATAGTACAGCATCTTAAATCGTCAACCTGCTCTTGACACACTTCCCACATCTTTTTTCAAAAGTGTGCTTAACTGTTTAGAAGCAGATCTCTTAGAAGTGGTAAACACCTCACTTCTTTCTGGGACTTTTCCAAACTCCCTGAAAACTGCAGTTGTTAAGCCCGTTCTGAAAAAGCGCAATCTTGATAACACCATGTTGAGCAACTATAGACCAATATCAAATCTTCCTTTCATAGGTAAGATTATTGAAAAGGTAGTTTTTAATCAGCTGAACAACTACTTAAACTCAAATGGATACCTGGATAATTTTCTATCTGTTTCCGCGTGCATCACAGCACAGAGACAGCACTCATTAAGATAACAAATGATATTCGCTTTAATTCTGATTCTGGCAAAATATCAGTGCTGGTACTACTAGATTTTAGTGCTGCGTTTGACACTGTCGATCATAACATACTTCTAGAGAGACTGGAAAACTGGGTCGGGCTTTCTGGGATGGCACTCAAATGGTTCAGGTCATACTTAGAAGGGAGAGGTTATTTTGTGAGTATAGGAGAGCATAAGTCTAAGTGGACGTCCATGACATGTGGAGTCCCACAAGGCTCAATTCTTGCACCGCTCTTGTTTAGCCTGTATATGCTCCCACTAAGTCAGATAATGAGGAAGAACCAAATTGCCTATCACAGCTATGCTGATGATACCCAGATCTACCTAGCCTTATCTCCAAATGATTATAGCCCCATTGACTCCCTCTGCCAATGCATTGATGAAATTAACAGTTGGATGTGCCAAAACTTTCTTCAGTTAAACAAGGAGAAAACTGAAGTCATTGCATTTGGAAACAAAGATGAAGTTCTCAAGGTGAATGCATACCTTGACTCTAGGGGTCAAAGAACTAAAAATCAAGTCAGAAATCTTGGGGTGATTCTGGAGACAGACCTTAGCTTTAGTAGTCATGTCAAAGCAGTAACTAAATCAGCATACTATCATCTCAAAAACATTGCAAGAATGAGATGTTTTGTTTCTAGTCAAGACTTGGAGAAACTTGTTTATGCCTTTATCACCAGCAGGGTGGATTATTGTAATGGTCTCCTCACCGGCCTTCCAAAGAAGACCATTAGACAGCTGCAGCTCATCCAGAACGCTGCTGCCAGGATTCTGACTAGAACCAGAAAATCTGAGCATATCACACCAGTCCTCAGGTCCTTACACTGGCTTCCAGTTACATTTAGGATTGATTTTAAAGTACTTTTACTCGTTTATAAGTCACTCAATGGTCTAGGACCTAAATATATTGCAGATATGCTCACTGAATATAAACCTAACAGACCACTCAGATCATTAGGATCGAGTCAGTTAGAAATACCAAGGGTTCACACAAAACAAGGGGAGTCCGCTTTTAGCTATTATGCCAGTTGGTGGAACCAGCTTCCAGAAGAGATCAAATGTGCTAAAACATTAGCCACATTTAAATCCAGTCTCAAAACTCATCTATTTAGCTGTGCATTTGTTGAATGAGCACTGTGCTACGTCCGAACTGACTGCATTATTTTATGTATAATCCTTTTCTATTTAACTGTTTTAAATTTCATTTTAAATCAATTTCTATATCATTTTAAAATTCCTTGTTTTATTATTTTTAACTCTTTGTTTTATTGCTGCAGTGCTGATGCTCGTTAATGACCCCAAAGATATATTTGAATGTGTTTGGATCCATCTGAAATTTCTGTAAAAAATGTAAAAACTTAATGCTCAATTATTGGGAGTTTTATCCTAAAGGTTTACACCCTCTGGGTATGAATGAAGATTTATCCTTGAATTATTTATATAATACTTTAAGGATATATATGGGTGACCCTCTAACAATTACTGCATTGCAGTACTCTTTAGCGGTTCATTGTTTAGTACCAGAGGTGGAAAACAAAATATTCTACTCAAGTAAAGTACCATTACATTACTGAAATTTTACTTAAGTACAAGTAAAAGTACCAGTCTAAAAATATACTCAAGTAAAAGTAAAAAGTAGCTCATTTAAAATTTACTCTGAGTAAAAATTACTTAGTTACATTTTAACAATGAGAGGGAGGAAAAAATGGGATAGACCAAAGGTGTCAAACTCAGTTCCTGAAGGGCCACAGCCCTACACAGTGTAGATATTACCCTAATTAAACACATCTGATCCAGCTAAACTAATCATTTAGGCTTATTTGAAAACTACATGGTGTGTGTGTTGGAGCAGGGTTGGAACTAAACTCTTTAGGGCTGTGGCCCTCCAGGAACTGAGTTTGACACACCTGGGATAGGCCTATAAATCTCAAACTAGGTGTTTTTAATTAAAGGAATCAGTTATTTAGAATTATAAGACATTTGGGCTGTTACCAGGGAAATTAAATCAGTATCAACATAATTCATCTTTGCAATGCAGAGGAAACGCAGAAGCTTCATCTGAAGTGGCGTAGATGTATTACACACTGACATGAATGCATTTAGCCTGCAGTTACAAATGCAGAAATAATGTTTTGATAAATAAGACATAAAATGTGACCCTGAACCACAAAACCATAAGGGTCCATTTTCCTAAATTGCGATTTATACATCATCTGAAAGCTGAATAAATCATATTTCCATTGATGTATGGTTTGTTATGATCGGACAATATTTGAAAATCTGGAATCTGAGGGTGCAAAAAAATCAAAATATTGAGAAAATCTCCTTTAAAGTTGTTCAAATTAAGCTCCTAGTTTGTATATATTTACAGTAGGATATTTACAGAATATATTAATGGAACATGATCTTTACTGAATATGCTAATGATTTTTGGCAAAAAAGAGAAATGTATAATTATAACCCATACAATGTATTGTTGGCTATTGCTACAAATATACCCCAGCGACTTAAGACTGGTTTTGTGGTCCAGGGTCACAAATGTTAAATAGTCATTAGAAATAAAAAAAAAATAATAATCAAAAGATACTTTAAATGTTAAATTAGAACCACCAGTAGGTGTCAGTAAGTCACTCATAAGAGAGTCATTGCGATTGAACAGAATCATTTAAACGGTTAATTCATTCAGGAACAAAACACCGTCATTGCTCAGTCAGAGACACAAAACTGTGTTTGGAATTATTTTTGTTGTCGAAATAGAGCAAAAACAGGCAATATGGTGTCTAAAGTCTCTTAATTAACTTCTTGTTTTTTGAACTGTTGTAAAAAGAAAAACTACAGGCCTATGTAATCATGGTGATTTTTTGAGAAAACGGCATTCTTCGTGTGATGTTGACTTACTATATTAAATTATATAAATATATAAATTTTCTGCTTCTATATCTTCAATTTTGTGATCATTCTAAACGCATTTTAACACTGAATCACGCAGTGAAAGAAAGCACTCCCGTTAAAACAACAATTATTATATTATCTCAGATGATATTGCACACCCTGCACCACTGTCTTTTTGGCTCATTTGTGCAAAACCTTTTGCTAAAAGCTTCGTTTTAACCACCAATGCAATGATGTAAGTATTTACGTTACCTCTACATGTTTGCGAAGGGCGATGTCGAGATGTTATGCGCTGCTAGTTCGGTCTCCCGAGGCAAACACAGCTTACACAGCATAATAGAGCATGAATATATGGCCAGGGGTTCACTTCATTTCCTTCGAATTCAACTTCAGCAGAATATGACGGGGTTTGGTTTCAGCTGGGTCTGCACCATTAGGGGCCGTTCACATATCGCGCCTAAAAACGCATGGAAAACGCTAGGCGCGCTGCTTTCTCCTTTTTTCCAATGCGCTCGGGCGGTTGCGCTCCGGAGGCGTTTGTCGTTGCTAAGCAACCATCAGCTGCGCTCTCCGTTACAAGAAGGACATTTCGTCACATGACCTGCGGTGCGCTTGCGGCATTCTGAAAAGTTGAGATGTTTTTATCTCGATGCGGTAGCGACGCGCTTGAAAACGAGCGTCGCTTCCATTATGAGCGCATACCGGCGCTCTACATTTGAAATAACGAACTTAAGCGCGCAAAGACGCGATATGTGAGCGCCCCTTAAACGCCTGTCTTGTCCGTCTGCATCGTTCTTGTTATTTTTAGCGCCAGTTTCTTCTTCTGCCCATTATTTGCTGCAGTTTTTCCACGGAGCGATTTTTTTTTTACTCAGTAACGAATGTGTTTTAAAATGTAGTACAATACTTCCCACAAAATATACTTAAGTAAAAGTAAAATTACAGATTAAAACATTACTTAAAAAGTACAAGTACACAAAAGCTACTCAATTACAGTAACGCGAGTAAATGTAATTCGTTACTTTCCACCTCTGTTTAGTACTATATTATTTGTATTAGTTTTGTTGTAGTATTTTGTTAATAAAATACTTTTTTATAACAACTGTCTTCCTTGTGTTGGAAATACAGTAAGGTATCACCAGTACCAGGTGATTTCCTCCCTCTAATTCAAATGCGATTTATAACAAAATATTTTATATAGTTAAGGTGAAGTTCTTTAGCTGGTGTCTCGAGATTTATAGTGTTAAGGTGATGTTCCTAGCTAGTCTCTGGCTATTGCTCCACCCCCAATCCTCCACTCCCCATACTACAGCACAGCAAATTCGTCAGTGTTAAATTCCCAGTGTTAAAGCATGTCAGAGTAAAGTGTTGACGTTATAGAGTTAGATTTTCAGAAATTAACACTATCAGAGTTAGAAGCTGATTTGATTCGGTGTAAAACCACAGTGTTACAGGTAACCAACACTTGCCGGTGTTATTTCCAACATCCTGGTATTTATGCAGTGCTGTCACTGAAGAATCTTCCAAGCGCCATTTTCCCTCAGTTTCAGAATAGTAACTGGTAAGTCAAGCTACCTCAGTGTTTGTATTTTATAGACTTTCTGTATGGAAATACAGTTATGAATGTACTGTTAGTTAAATGACTTCAGACAGAGGGAAGAATTTTAAATTTAGGTGGATCATTTGTGGTTGTTTGTGGAGTTCGTCGAACTAAGCGGTAAGTTACTTTCTTGACTTCTGTATGTAGTCTATGTAATACTTCTATATTATATACTTCTATCTTTGAATGTAATGTTATTTTAAGTAATTTAATGTACGTGAGTGTTTTAATGGCCGTGTTTTGCACTTTCACAGACATTACGTAGTTGTATGCCCATGGACATGTATGTTAACATTAACGTTAACTTAACGTTACTTTGTACATGGACAAGAAGGTTTTTTTTCTCCCGCATGGTGCCTAAAGCATAACATGTACATGTACACGGTATTTCTGTCTCAGTAAAGGCTATTTTGTGCGCGGTTACAGCCACCAGTCTGTAAAAAAAAAAATCAACGTTTCCTTTAATTCGTATTTTAGCGCCAAAACTAGTGAGGGGAAGCTCAGTCTCGCTCTTGCAATTCTTCCAGATGCCATTTTCCCTCGCTTAAGAGAGTTGCTGAAATATATCTGGTGAGTAAATCTGTTTATCTGTGCTTATTTTAGACTTTGTCTAGAAATTGTTTTTCATGTATTAGTAGAATTATTCCAGATAAAGCGACAGTAGTCAATTTTGGCGATTCAATCGTGGTTTTGTAGTTAGTTCGCCGAACTAAGCGGTAATTTCTTGACTTCTATTCAGTACTGACAGCTATTGGAATGTTATTTTAAGTAATTTAATGTACGTGAGTGTTTTAATGGCCGCGTTTTGCACTTTCACAGACATTACGTAGTTGTATGCCCATGGACATGGACAATACGTTTTTTTTTCTCCCGCATGGTGCCTAAAAGCATAACATGTACATGTACGCGGCATTTCTGTCTCAGTAAAGGCTATTTTGTGCGCTGTTACAGCCACCAATCTGTAAAAAAAAATTAAAATCAACGTTTCCTTTAATTCGTATTTTAGCGCCCAAACGAGTGAGGGGAAATTCTCTCGCTCATGCAATTCTTCCAGACGCCATTTTCCCTCGCTTAAGAGAGTTGCTGAAATATATCTGGTGAGTCAATTAATAAAGTATTTTAATTTACATAAACGTGTTTATGCATAATCTGCAGGACGGTAGCTTTCCAGGAGCAGGGTTGGAGATCCCTGATATAACGTTAAATACTTTTTAAATTTGCTTGTTGTTTTGTTGCAACTGTTAATCATCTTCAGAGTATGATTTACAGGTTTGATTTGTAAAGTGGGGAAGAATAATTTGCAAGGTTCAATACCTGAGCCAAAAGAAGTATGTTAAGATTGGGAAGGCATGCTTTGAGATGTTCATCGCTGAAGGTAGGTTTTTTCCTCAAAAATTAAAAGGTTATAAATATGTTAACTACATTTTAATAAATGTTTTACTATTTATTTTTTTATAATATATATTTTTTTCAATAGCCAGAGAAAAGTTCTCCATACAACAAGACAAGACCCTGACAGTGACGGATGATGGAGGAATAGAGATTGACGCTGATGTGTTTCCAGAGTTGGTGACCAAGGATGTGTGCTTGGTCATTCATGGTGATTCTAATGAAGGTATGTCTTGTGCAAGAATAAGATAAGATTGACAAAGTTGTAGGCTATCATAAAGGAAATTAATGTGGCAGAATAAGAATTAGCTCCAATATTAAAAACAGTTATTTGGAATGTTTTATGTTATTGCATGTCTCTATTACAGTGTTTCAGCATAAAAGTCTTAAAAGTTTATTTTAATTGACAAAACAAATGATGCTGACATAAGTTTTCTCATCGTATCTCATAGGACAAGGGCTACATGATCAATTGTATTTCATTACTGATCATGATTTCAGATTCTCTTAAGCAAAATTGTCTGCAATATTGACCCACTGTTTTTTTTTTCTTTCTTTCTTTTTTTTTCATTGTCATTACTATTATCATTGGGACAGACTTGTGTATGGATTAAATGGTTCTCACCATGAATATAGGCATAGATGCTGGAATGGCAAAAGAAAACAAACAAACACAATTTCATTTTAGAGGTTGCCAGATGATAAGATTTTGAATCACCCATTCATATAGCTAATCTGTACAGAAAGAATGCAGTGTGGTGCTTTTGTTTGTCAGTATTTATGAGGATCGTTCCTTTTTCTCTTTCAATAGAATCATCTGCCAAAACTTCATCAAGCCACATGGACACATTGTCCATGTTGAGTAGAGAGGATAGTGAGAGTGATGAGCATACCTTGTCTAAAAGAGCGCGTATGGAGAACGAGGTGTTACAGGGTGCTTCAGCCAGAGATGTGAGGAAGGAGAGGTTTATTTATGTAGAAAGAGTTAACAGCTTAAGTAAAAGTTACATCTATGATCATTCCCATTCTAGTTTTTGATGTATGGAGGACAATTTAAGGACTTAATTAAAGGGGTAGTTCACCCAAAATTTCTGCAATTTACTCACCCTCCAATTATTCCAAACTGTTTTTCATTTTTGGGTGAATCTATCCATTTAAACCAGTGGTGCCAAACCCTGGTCCTGGAGATCTACCTTCCTGCAGAGTTCAGTTCCAACCCTGATCAAACACACCTGTCTGTAATTATCAAGTGCTCCTTCAGATCCTAATTAGTTGGTTCGGTTCTGTTTGATCAGGGTTGGAGCTGAACTCTGCAGGAAGGTAGATCTCCAGCATAGATGCAAACTCCTCACCTTTCAATGATTTATTATTTTTTGGTGAAAAATAACAGTTTTGGACATAAAGGCCCGGTTTCACAAACGGGGCTTAGCTTAAGCCAGGACTTGGCCTTAGTTAAATTTAAGATATTTAAGCAACTTTTTCAAAAATGCCTTAGAAGAAAACATTAAGGTGTGCATCTTGACACAGAACAATGACACTGACATATTTTAAGATAATGTCAGAGCAAGATATTTTCAGTTGAGACAGCTCAAACATGCATTTTAGTCTGGGACTAGCTTAAGCCTTGTCTGTGAAACCGGGGGTAAAGGTAATAAAAATAATCTTAAAGTAACCACAAAACAGCATGTAAATAAATATCTTTAAAAGAAATTCTGTGTGGAGCATGCCCCCAATCCGTGCATTGTTCTCACGTTTTTTTCCCCCTTACCTGTTTGCATCTCTGTCCAGGAACAGGGTTGGGCACCCTTGATTTAAACACTTGTGGCTCAATAGGAGTTAGTTCTCTTTGGAGAGAATGTGTACAGTTGAGACTACATGTACAGCTCTGAACTATTATATATGCTTTTATCATATACAGGTATGTGTGTATATATATATATATATATATATATATATATATATATATATATATATATATATACATACCTGCCAACTTTTCACAAAACCTTGGAGTGAGATTTTGTCAGGGGTGATCAAAATTATGCAGCGCATGCAGCCTCACAAGTTGGTGGCTCAGATATCAGAGAACTGGAATTAATTTGATGTTGTACCCTGCATTCTGGTGGTTTGTGGGGAGGCCCAAAGCTGTTGATAGGGGCAGCCTACTGGAGATGGACAATATTGGTTACATTCTGTGAAGCAGACATAGCTGAAGGTCCACCCCCAGGAAATTTTGGATTAAGTAGATGTGACTTCCTGCATTCTAGTGGATTTTTGGGTGGTCTGATAAAGATGTGCATAATGACTTGTAGGGCCTTCTAGACTTGAGCTGAACATTCAACCAGAAAACTATTGTTGTGCCTAAATGCCTATGTACCACAATAAAGCCTTATTCATAGACCAGTGTTTAAGATTTGACCTAGGTAGGTTGATTGATATTTTGATTAGAATGGTATTAAACTAATTCTTAACTGAAACCTAGCCTATGTTGTGAATAATTGTATTCTTAAGAGCACTTTATGATTAATGTTCAGCCAAAAACGACACGATTAGTTAGGGAGGGACATTATTCTTCATTCAAAGCCTCCCACCCAGTGTTGCCAACTTAGCGACTTTGTCGCTAGATTTAGCGACTTTTCAGACCCCTTTAGTGACTTTTTTTTAAACGTGCCTAGCGACAAATCTAGCGACTTTTGGAAAAACCTTAGCAACTTTCCAAATGTCACCAGTACTGTCCTGCGAGCGCGAGATCTTGAGTTACACCTCTCCCTGTGTCTGCTCTGATCAGTGAGCGCTGGCTCCGGCTGAGAGGAGCAGCACATTCCAGTGACAGTGATGGATGTGAATGAGCTGCGCATGTGCACACGGTGTTGCCATGGGCCAATCACTTGGCTGCTTCTCCTTTGTTTGAAATAAAACTATTTAATTTGACAGTTTTTTCTTCTAAATTTTTTTTTATCTCATGCACTTATATTACTCACTGTCACAGAGACAGAGCTTTAGTTCATTCCAGTTTCTGAACTCCTCTAAGATCGCTTACTGGGCTATGTCTGAGAGACTGTACATGATTGTACTTACTCATACACAACAATAAACTTAATTAAACTCATATACACATAAAAAGCAAAATCCAGAATTGTATCATTGCAGATGATGTAACTGCTGGTTTTACAAGTTCAGTTCCGTTGTCTGACAGAAAATATGTAACATTAAATGATAACAGTTTTATACTGGACACTCGGCTTGTATATTAAAGTACATTATGTGAGCACGGATTAGGGAAAACAGTTATATACCATAATTTTAGGCAGAATGCAAAATAGGACGTGATTACGTCATTAATATGCAAATTTACGCATGACGTCATCTAGCGACATTTAGCGACTTTTCGAACAGACTTTAGTTACTTTCCATTGAAAATAGTTGGCAACACTGCTCCCACCACATGGTCCATCAGAAACAAATAAAGTGCAACAAATAAAGTGCTTAAACAGTACACCTTTTTCAAGCAATAAAACAGATGAATGCATTACTAAAATAACTAAAAATGGGGCATAATCAGTATCAGATGCAGATCAGAAGCTGGGTAAAGTCCTTGTCTATGATCTGTGGGCATGGTTATACTGGCCTATGGCCTTCTTTGAGGCCTAGATGATATCTGAGCGGGGCTCCCATTTGAAGCAGGGCTCCAGATTGGCCATCTTTATGGTCATTATTGATGACAAGGTGCCATCCAATGCTAGGCTGTTTCTTCTCTTGGTTTTGTTCAGTCCCACAACTGAAAACACCCTCTCAGCATCTGCGTTTGCATGGGGCAACACCAGGACCATGGTGTTAGTAGAATTTGGCGTTAGGTTTGGCGACGGCAGCAAGCCTCTTGAATTCTTTGGCTCCTGTCACCTATGGAAAATGCACCAAGAACACAATGGAAAAACATACCTTGATTTTTGATTGATTAATACTGCAAGTATACTGTAGGTTGATCCATCTGTCTTTTCTCACTTGGCTGGTTGTTTAAATAAAATAAAAGGTTTCACTTTTGTCCTGGCAAAGGTCTCTTACGGGACATCTTTGAAACCTTAAATAATTTATGGTCATGTTGGTTTAATAACTCTACTCTGTTACAAAAAATGCCTTCTTCTATTGCACAAATTTCCTGTATTTATGTTAAATTCTTTGGAATACATCTTACCTGTTCGAAGTGCTGTTTGGTCCTACAGAAAAAAGTCTTCATCTACAGTGAGTCCTTTTCTTTGGCCTGTTAATAAAGAGATAAATGCCATGTGAGTAAATAAAAATGCTATGAACTGATGTTTTGAGCATGCTGTTGTCAGGGTTCTGTCACTTGGTCTAGTGTTATTCATGGTTTTGTGACAGAGCCCTGATACTCCCATCATGTCCGTTTTCATGTGAGCGCTTGAGTGTGCTCGAGTCGCCGCTCTCTCGCCTGTGTGCCTTGTTTCATGTTGGAGCGTGGTGTTTGGATCCCGGCACTCATGTCTTGAGTTTTGGTCACGTGACGGGGTTCGGACACTTGCGCTCCATTTTCTGTCATTGTGTGAGTGCGCGGTCTCGAGTTCGCTCGGCACCGCGCACTCTTGTCCACGCATGTGTTTTGTTGTGTTGCACGCAGTTCGTGTTTCTATCGGCTGCGTGCATTTATGTTATCTATCAGTTGTGTGGCACGCAGCTTGTATATTCATTGGCTGCGTGCTTTCATGTTGGCATGTCTTGTGTGAACACGTGGCTTATGAGTTTTCTCATTAGCTGCATGTTCATGTCCTGTTTTGCACATGGCTGGTGATTTGTTTGCTGGCCATGTGCTTGTGTTTCTGTTTTGTGTGAGCACGTGGCTTCTGTCCTAGTTTTCTGTGTGCCATGTGCTCTCATGTCAATTTGTCTTGACCCCACCCATCTTGTTACCTGTTTATTGATTAAGTTTCCCCAGCTGTTTTCCCTCGTTACCCTCATCATTTGCTCCCTTTATAATCTCCTTGTGTTTGCAGTTCCGTGTGGGTTCGTTACCTTATGTTGGGTCGTCTATGTCTTGTGTCCAGTCCTGCCTTGTCCAGTCCAGCCAGTCTGCCAGTTTGTTTTTCCCCTACGGGGTGGTTTTTGTTTGGTTTGTTTTTTGTTAATAAAAGCCTATTTTCCTCCAGCAATTGGGTCCTCGCAATCTCCTTCACCCCCGATACCTGACAGAACGAACCCACCATGAAGAGGACCCAGCGGAGGAAGGGTTTGCACCGTCCGCCACCAGCCTCCACAATGTCCAGCCCCCTCTACGAGCGCATCCTCCAGTTCAGGGCCCTGAGCTGCCTCCGTCAACAGGGCACTGACGTTAGGAGGTTTGCCCAGGAGTTCAGCGACGCAGCAGAGGGGTTGGGGTTCACAGACACACGCACAAACACAAACAAATAATTTATTTCAAGATTTAAAGTTTAAGAGAGTGAGTACTCAATTGGACGAGATTTCATTGTTACATACCTAGTCTCAGCCCAGATTCATCATCAGACTTCTCGAGGTGGTCGTTTCTCTCGTTGTCTTTCGGGGTATCTCTTCTTCTGTTGCTAACTTCGGGGTGCAGCCAGCCATAGACGCCATCAGCGCCATCTAGTACCATCGGGGAGTTTGAAAAGGAACGAACGAGTCTCGGCCCAAGATCGTATTTTATTTCTTTTTCTTTTTTTGCGTGAGTAATTGGATGTGTGGCGTGAGTGCGTGTGAAAACAGCCAAAATCCCGTGTCACACGGCGAAAGCGTGAGAGTTGGCAGCTATATATGTGTTAGGGTTGCACGATATACCGGTACTAAGATAGTATCGCGATACTAAAGCTTAAAAATACCCGCGGTGCCATTGCATTTTTTAAACGGTAGTATCGTTCATACCGTAATACCGTAATATATGTTGTATGCACGGCTGGCACACTATTTAAAATGCTGGCATGCATGTTCAAATTAACAGAAACATTGTTTGCCAAATGCCTTTTTGCTGTGCTCTGTGTAGTATGGTGTGTGTATACTTTATATCATAATGTCTGAACGATCTGCCGCTGCTAGGATTTGCGGCTGCTCGTCTCTCTCTCTCTCGTATGCGGATGCGCGCTTAACTCGCTCGTCTCTCTTCCGGGTCCTGAACTCCCGCATTAACACTATCGTTGCCGGAGCAAAACAAATAACAGCAATTTCCCATTGATTATCAAGTCTGCGCTACAATATGGTGTTTCCTTTTGTGTTCGAATCTGAATCCGAATCGTTGGCTTGGGTGAATCACTGATTCACTAAACCATTCATAAAACAGTCATTTGATTCGCTCCGGCAGTATTCAGCCGTTTTGAAAGAATCGTTTGAATGACTCAGTGATTCAATAACGAACTGCTGTCACCTGCTGGCCGTTTTTACCAGTTTCTTTTCTAAAACTAGGCATATACATGTTTTCCAACATATTTCTACATTCAGAATTTTGTATTTAAAATACATTAATCCCATAAAATATTTTATTCAATTATAAATAATAAATACAGTCTAAATGTACAAATGCCACATCTAAATGTCACTTCATGCTGCTTCTGTGCAGTGCTAAGATGAGTTTTGTTGACATAATTTCAGGGAAAACAATAGCCAGTCATTAATTCACATTAAGTATTCGAGAAAAATATTGTCTATATTATTGTATACTATAAATATTGTATATTTAATTTATTTATTTATTCATTTTGTAGAATTTAATTTTAAACTGACAACACTGCATGGACGGTATCGTGATACTACTTGGTATCGTGATACTTCAGCTGGTATAGTATCGTACGACATTTTATGGTATCGTGACAACCCTAATATGTGTATATGTATATATATATGTGTGTGTATGTAAATGTATATATGTGTGTAAATGTATGTGTTTCTTTTCAGCTTATTAAAAGGATTCTACTTCAGAAACCTGGTGGTGTAACAATCCTAAAGGAGTATGAGGAAACTGAGAGCATATGTGATAGTTCCAGACGACAAATGGTGAATATGTTAGCGGCACACATGACAGAAACTGAAGGGTATATTATTCCTTAATGTTACATTGCATTTTTAATTTTTTTAGTGTGTAATACCATTGTATTGTTTCTGTGATACATTTTAAATTAGGAGGATTCCACAACGACTGACCAAGGAAAAATATGCCCAAGGTATCATCAGCTTGTTCCCAGCCCTGAAAGATCCACTGTCTAAGAAAGGCTATGTAATGGCGCTTTTCCACTGCATGGTACGGTACGGCTCAGTTCGGGTCGGTTTGCATTTCCACTGTAGTTTAGTACCGCTATAGAGTGGGCGGGATTATTCACGCGTTGTTATAATTGCGCCGCCTCTACTGCCGTGACATCATCGTAAACGTGCCACAAACAAACTCACAACAAAGAAAGGAGACGGAATAGTGTTCTTCACTCTCGGCATGTGGATGTTTTAACAGCAATGGAGAGGTCTATGAGAATGCTTGGGATTTACCTCCAGCAGCAGAGACTGTGGTGGCAGTGCCGCGGGCTGTAGATGAGGAGAGCAGGGATGTTTGTGCAGGTGTGCCTGCGTTAACGTTACTTGATTAGTTAACTATTCATGCAGCGTGTTCTGTAAAGTGAATTATCAATAAACATTTGAATATTTCAAAATATACAATGTATCCCTTGTTTTTTTTTTATTTATGTGATGGTTTTTATAATCGTGGCATTAATCATTTGTCTTTTTCAAGAGGTTCATTACGTGCTCATACAATAATACATATTTAAAATAGTCTGGAGGTACACTTATTCGATCAGATTTTTTTTAATTGAAGCAAAACACAGATACAAAGGTAAAAATATAAACAGAAAACATACTCTGAAAATATAGCAAGTTCAAAAGTAGCGTTATATACATAAGGCTTTTTCCTTCGGCGTCGCGCCATCAAGCTCTCACTGGATCCGCTCCTCGGCTATCAACGAGAAGAACATCTGTACTTCCTCAACAGACAACGACACTGCTATTTTGCGGTTGATGCAAAAATGTGCGTTTGTTTAAACAGAAGTTGCGTCCGATCCTTCGCTGGCTGTGCTGATTTAAATCTAGTGGGTAGGGCTGTAGAGGAGGGTCTCGTGTCGCAAGTTCAGTGACGCAGTAATGATGATTTTCTCTGGCCAATCAGTGATCAACAGAGTTTACCGTCACGCTTTTGGTAACGCAGTGCGGCTCGCTTGGAACCTCGGCTGAGGTGGTACTAAAAAAGTACCAGGTACCAGGTACAGTACCCAGTGGAAAACCCCCAAAAGTTAACCGTACCATGCAGTGGAAAAGCGCCATAAGTTGTCTGATACTTTCTGGGGTAGCTAAATGCTGGTTATTACATTATAGCACATACAACCTCCTGGTTGTCACCATCAAATTTTTTAGTGTGTATCCTAAAATGCTTTATTTTATTAGTTGTGCATTGAAAGGGCATTTATGTGGTAAAAGCCCATTCACACCAAGAATGCTAACTATAGCTTAACATTTTTATAATCATTTAAATTCTAAGACGAGTCCACACCACAACTGTAACAAAAATACCATAGGTGAACAATATGTTATAATCAAAATGATTTGGGTTATTTTATCAGAAATGAATCAGTTTCAACTACTGGTGCAAAAGTCTGAATGATTTCAACACTCCTAGTTCACCATCAACAACGTATTTTTGTAAATTTGTTTTTCTCAACTGAGCCCCTATTTACACCTGGTATTAAGATGCGTTTTCATCAATCCCACTGCAAATGGACAATAGTGTTGGGCGATATGGTCATTTTTCATATCGCCAGCCTGTGAGATCGCCGATACACGATATTATCGAGATCCTGGAAGTACCAATAACCGAAATAATATACTTTCAAACATACTGGAAAAACTAACATGTTAAATATAAAAATATTTAAAACAGCTAGTTCATATATCGGATACAGGCAGCAGTCATACATCGCTTAGGACCACGCGTCCTACTGTGAAAAGTTTACTGCATCGGCGGAAGTTATCAGTCTAAAAATCAGGCAAGGTGAATATTAAAAGTAGACTTATTTTAAAGACCAACAGTTTAACACTAAATATTGGACATATACGAACACATAAAGATAAAAGTATTTTCAGGTAAGTTCATATTTTTGCAGTGAAGTTAAATTAAACTGATTTAAACAGGTGAAATAGCAGGGCAATTTGATAGCCCAATAATAATAGGCCGCTTAATAATAATAATAGTTTTATACATTAATAGGAGAAAAAGCCTAATATTGTCTTGACTATAGACAAAGACATCTGCTATCGTTGATATCTCTGACTATCGTCGAAACACGATACTATTGTCTATCGGCACAACCCTTGTGTTTATTTAGGTTTACAAATCTAAATACAAGTTTAACTTAATAAAATATCTAAATATAACTTAAATGGCATGGGGAATAAACTAAATAAATGCCTCAAATCCATCAGTTTAAATTGTCTAAAATTTGCAGCCATATAAGTTTTTCTTTAAAATAAATAAATTAGTATTTGACTACAAATTAGCCACCTTTCGCATTCTCTTTAGAGAGCAACTCCCATCAGCATTGGTGAACTGGTGCATTTATTTCGTTAAATGAAGGTTTGTTCCTTCATCACAACTGTGCAACCTGTGTGTCAAGTAGAATTGCATGTTGTGTTTTGTTCTACTTAGGAGCATTTCTATGATGCACAGAGTGGATCAGGCTTCCTGGCTTGGAGGCTGAAGACTATACAAAGAAAGACAAAACTTTGCCCTCTCTCATCTAGTTCTTCTAGTTCAGCAGTGGTGACAGGAGGTGGTCCGACACTCATCAGGAGTATAAACCACGAACATCAACTTGAGGATGAGCAGTGTAAACAGGCTATTTCTTTGATGACCCATACCAATGATCAGGAGACTATATTCCAGAAGATGCGAGAGACATTTGAGTATCGACAGAGACTAATCCACAAGACTGAAACTTCAGCTACAGTTTTGTCAGTGTTCCCAAGACTGTTGGACACAAAAGGATTAGTAAGTTTAAAATGACTGTATATTACTGTAAATAAAGTGTCAGTAAGGAAGCATACAATTAATCCACACAATTTAACTGGTATATTGAAAGTCTTTTGAAGTAACATCAATTAGGTCTGATAAATTCAAATGTCAATTAATGTTAAAACATTTTGGCAAATGTTACAACAATCTTGCATACCACATTAACGTTTATGTTGCCAACAATGTTTTGAGTTTGAGCCGATCTTCTCACTTCAAAAGACTTGTATCAATTAATATCATGCTACCTTTACGTTTTGGAGTTTCAGTGTTGGTAGCTGTTGATTTTCATTGTATTTGCATTTCATGAAGCTGAGAGAGTGAGTATTACAAATATCTTTTGTGTTTCAAAGAATGACATCAGGGTGGTAAGTTTTCATTTTGGGTGAACTCCCTTAAATAATGTTCTGCTCCTTGCTTAATTTTTATTTTTATTTTTTCATGTATCTTAATGTTTTAGATTCTTCAAGACTTCAGCCTTCTCTTTGGACCTGAAACGTCTGCTAGACTTCTAGAAAGGTGGTCATCATTCAAACCGAAGTTGATAAAGGAGGCATCAATGCTTGCATCGACATCGTATCTGGAACAGCTTTTACAATCAGCCAGAGAGGAGCAAGGGGAATCCTGTGAAGACATCTTGAAAAGTATTTATATATTATATATATTTGCATAATGTATTTTCGTAATATTTATTATTTAATTTTTTTTGATTTGATTAAATTTGTATGACATACTAGTTTTTAGTAGTTGAATCAATTGTTTTTGCAGGTTGTGACAGTGATATGTCCACTTTACTTCTGTTGTTGCACATCCTGTCACCTCAACCAGCTTGGAGAAAGAGGACTACTAAGATCAGTGCACGCCGTCGTGGATCACCTCGTAGATTTTCATAAGGTGTGTTATGATTTCATGAATTTGTACATACTCTAAACTCCATAAATCACTGAACTGAATATGTTATTTTGAATATATTCAAGTATTTGATTTAGGGATGCTAACGATTAATCAACAATTGATTAATTGTCGATAATCCTTTAAATTGATTAAGCATGGACGTCATTAAAGGATTAGTTCACTCCAGAACGAAAATGTACTAACCCAATGTCATCCAGGATGTTCATTCTTTACTTTAGTCAAGAATAAATTAAGGTTTTTGAGGAAAACATTCCAGGATTTTTCTCTATATAGACGAGATCAACAGGTTTAGATTCAGTGCAGCTTCAGAGGGCTCTACACGATCCAAGCCGGGGAATAAGGGTTTTATCTAGCGAAATTATAATTTTCTTAAAATACAGAAATGTATATACTTTTTAACCACAAATTATTGTCTTGCAGTATGACTTTCTTGCATTACGTAGACTACTGTGTCGGTGCAGTTTACCCGTTGAATAAAACTAGATGTTCGCTTGTCTAGTTAGTCTCTCAACATTAAGTATATTAAGTAAGGGGCCATATAAAACCCCGCCATGTGAAACACCATGCCAGTCTAGGGCTGGACGATATGGGCAAAATTTATATCAGGATATATTTCTTAATTTCGGTTGATACGATATAATTCTATCAATATAAAAAATATTTTAAAAAGCCTCAGAAAAACTGCCAAGAACGCCCACAACAGATGCCTTTACCTACAAACTTCTGAAAAACTATTTGCCAAGTCTATGACACCTCCTCATATAAAACTAGATAATATTTGAGAAAAAGTGGCACAAATAAATTGTTTATTTGTATTTAGCCTTCATACAAACAAGACATGTCAAATAAACATCTTAAACTCACCTTAATATCTTTACCGTCAAACTATAACATGCACTACTAGTCAAAAGTTTTAGAATTAAAGATTTTTTATTTTTAAACCCTCTACCATACACATTATGATAGACCTATAAAAAAATATATTTGACTTTTTAATTTATTGGAATAGCTTAACTTGAAGTGCTGTCAAAAAAAAAGTGAAAAAAAAAAAAGATTATAGTTAATGATTAATCAAGTAATTGATCGTTAATTTTATTGACGATCGATCATGGGAATTTGTAGAAATTGACATTCTTAATGTGATTGCAATTCTTTTTCCATACATTTCTTTCAGTCATGCCGGAGTCTTGAAGAGCACTTGGATGCAGATGAACGTCGGCAGCCATATCTTCTTGCATCAGGAACCAGCAGACGAGCTATCAGCAGCTACTACATCGTCATGGATAAAAAACTCATCTTGTGCCAGGGAACCACATCACTTGCCAGGGAACCACATCACTTGCAGCGTTTGATGAGCTTTTCAAGGTCCACTTCGTTTTTAGTTTAAATTATGATGAAGCACTTCGCAGCATGTATAACTTCATCCAGACCGCTGTCTTTGGTATTGATGTGGGAACCACCAAAGCAACCCCAAAAGTTAAGGATTTGCGAGCCAAGTTGCTGAATGATGTATAGGTGTTACGTTTGCCGGACACTTCATCATTCCATAGCATACTTGATTCGACATCTCAAACTGTCCCATGGTTTATATCCTGGCAAAAAGTTTAATTTGTTGTGTGCACAGGATGGTTGTTCTTTGGAGTTTAAAAGTTACTGTGGTTTCAGACGACATCTTAAACTTTTTCACAGTGACACTAGTGACACTGAACTTCCGAGTTGCTCTGATGAAATATCAGATTCAGCTGTCATCACATCTGTAGGTATGCCGGCTCTGCCTATGAGTGGACCAAACAGTTCATCATCTTTTGGAGTGCTGGGCACACATGAAGATTTGAGTAACACTGACTGTTCTGTGTCAAAAAAAATGTGTGCTTCTGCCATTGCAAAGTTGCAGGGAAGTGGTGTTTCAAACAATGTTATTTTGTCTGTTGTAGAAAGTATGGAAGAATGTTTAAATGAGGTTCATACATCTTTCAAAAATCAGATCTTGAATGTAGTGCCAGAGTGTAACCCAAGTAGAATGCCAGTAGAAAATGTGCTTGCGAATTTAAAGAATCCTTTTTCTGATCTGAACACCAATAGCAAATGAAAAAAAAAAAAATTGCGAACAATGGGGAGTTGTACAACCTCTGGAGGTGCATTTAGGCGTAAGATATGATTCCTGGAAAAATAGAAGGTCTGGATTTTACGAACAAGTTCCCGTCAGTGACACTTTCATGTACATACCATTGTTTGAAACTCTAGAGTTTATTTTCAAGAATGAGATGATTTGTGGCCATATTCAGTCTTCGACAGCGAGTGATATATATTCTGACTTCTGTGATGGTACTCACTTCAAGACTAATCCATTGTTCTCAGTAGTTGAGCATGCCCTGCAGCTTCAGGTTTATTATGACGATTTTGAAACCGCGAATCCATTAGGGTCCAAGCATGGAGTGCATAAGCTTGGATGTTTGTATTTCACACTTAGAAATCTTCCACCTCATCTCAATTCCTCCCTTATGAACATACATCTTATTTCCCTGTTTCACTCAGAAGATGCTAGAAAATATGGTTTGGATAAAATACTAAGTCCTTTTATAGAAGATGTAAAGAAGCTGGAAACGTGTGGCATGAAGGTGTCATTTTCTGATGAACCACTTAATGGAACTATATGTCAGATCACAGGTGACAACCTAGGTTTAAACGGTATTCTTGGCTATGTCGAGTCTTTCAATGCCCATTACTTTTGCAGGTTGTGTGAAACCAATAAGGCCACAGCTCAAACAGTATTCAATGAGCATGACCCCAGAGTTGTTTTGCGGTCTAAGCAGCTAAATGAGCAGCATTACAAAAATCTTGAGGAGTCCGGAGACAGTTCATATACGGTATCAAACGCAACAGCATTCTCAACGAGTTAAAATATTTCCATGTTGCTGATAATGTGGCTGTAGATGTAATGCATGACATCTTGGAGGGTGTAGCGCAATATGAGCTAAAACTACTGTTTGATTACATAGCCAAGTATTTTATTTCCAGTCACAACATCCTCCTGAGAATTTATTCATACAGCTATGGCTATTTAGACCGCAAGAACAGACCAACTAAAATGAATTTGCAGGGCAGTGGACTTGGACTTAATGCCAGCCAAACTATGTGTCTCCTGAAAAACACACCACTGATAATTGGGTGATGTTGTTCCAGAAAAAGACAACTATTGGAATCTACTCTTACTTCTGCTTGATATTGTAAATATAATTTTCTCTCCTTGTATCACTGAGGGCATGATTGTTTATTTAAGGTGCCTGATAGCTGAACATCATAAATTATTCAAAGAACTGTACCCTACTCATAATTTGATCCCAAAACATCACCTGATGATCCATTATCCCAGTGTGATTAAAAAAATTGGTCCTTTGCTTCATATTTGGACTATGAGATATGAAGCAAAACATACATTTTTTAAGTCCAGCATAAAGAACTTTAAGAACTTGACCAAGTCTTTAGCACTAAAGCATCAGTTAGCTATAGCTTATCATTGGGAGTCACTTAACATCAGAGGTATTGAGTCAGGGCCAGTGAAAACTCAAATGTTAGGTGAATTAGATCATGATGAATTGGTTTGTGCACATTTTCAACTTGACAGCTCTGATACAGTACTTCATACTGCATGGGTAAGATGCAGTGGAATTGAATATCGGTGTGGATCTGTTGTTTGTATTGATGTGGTGGATGAAATGCCATTGTTTTGTAAAGTAGTTGCAATTATCCTAAGAAAGGAAGAAATACATTTTCTCTTGATGCAAATGGAGGCCGTTTTTATTGAGCATCTGCATGCATTTCAGGTTGAAGATCTTGATCATTTTTGCATTGTGAAGCAACATGAACTGCAGCACCCCAAACCCTTTGACCTTCAGATGTCATATGACTCTGATTCGTTCTTGTATGTTGTTACAGATTGTTGCATTTTGTAGAGCACTGAAACGGCATGTGCTATGTTGTTAAATAAACAGTTGAAATGTGGCTTTGAAGGGTTTTGTTTAGCCTTTTTTTTTAATCCTCAACATTTAACATTTTACAGCAGTTTGGAGTTTAAAACACTTATTGCAGTGTTGTTATTGAACTCTAATAGTGTTACATTTTAACACCCTTTTAGTTTTGGTAATATCAACAACTTATTGCAGTGTTGTTTTCGAACTGTAATAGTGTTACATTTTAACACCATATTAGTGTTGGTAATATCAACACTTTTAAAAGTGTTACATTAACACTTATGTGGTGGTATCCATATATACACTAACAAAGTGTTAAATTTAACTCTATTGTTGTTACATTTTTGATTTACGATTTGCTGTGAGGAGTACTACTACATACTATAGGAGCCTGTGTGAAGATGACTATTTACATTACATACAATACATTAAAGAAAAGTGATGTATATGTACTGCACTCTATTAAAGCTTATTTTGTTGTTACTACTAAATTGGTCATTGTTTCCATTTGATTCACAAAATAATATGCATAATGAGCCTCTACATCATAATCTCATATGTGCTAAAAACATATAAATATACGGTCAGTATCAGCTTTATTCAACAAGTGTGCGCAAAAACACGAGGAATTTGTTGTGTTTTTTAAGAACTTCTTGGTACATACACACATACATATATACATACAATTCCTACATGAGAACAGAAACATTTAAATAAGAAGATATATGCACAGATTTGAGCATTATTTACTCTATAAGATTGTGCTTATGCATTTACATAATTGAGAGAGAGGCAATAATTAGTAAACAATATATTTACATTTATGTTTTAATAAGTGATAACTGCATAATAGAAATACTCTCTGATTTTAATACTTTAGTGGTATAAAGTAATTACTATTCTGAAATGGTTTTCTTATCGATTTCCACAGTGTATAGATTTATATACCTTAAGAACGCATCTTGTATATAAGTGTGTTAATGACATAAAAAAGTTAACAAATGAAGCCACTTCATAACAATATGTTTTAACATTTGATTCCTTTGATAAAATAATGTTTTGCAAACACATCATGGCCAAAGGAAAACTATATCCACATTTCAAAATTAAAATGAAAGTGTACATCTAGAGGAACCATAAAACATCATTAAACAGCTTAACTCTGTGAATTTGTTTTTTATTATGGGAAACTAATATGTGTTAATTTATTCCTCTCAGGTCATGAATGCTTACATGTACCATTTGGTACAAAAATACAACAAGCATTCAACAAAAAAGGCTGTGTGCATTGATTCGTACGAAATGAGCAACATCTGGCAATATAAAAGGGCAAAGGTCAAGGTTAGAACACAACTTTTTGCAATCTGCAATACAAATGTGATTAACACATCATTCAAATTCTTTAGTGATGTTCACACAGAGATTAACAGAGATCCACACTCGTCCAGATTCAGCCGAATAGGGTTATTTCATTTATCGCTCAGAGGTCACAAAAATATGTGTAAAAAGGTGCAAATGTGCAAAGGTGCAGAACATTTACGGTTATTAACCCTTCCTCAGTGACATGTGCTACCAAGCACCACCTGCGTTCATTAAAACATGTATTACTGTAATACAACTGATATCACAAATTGTTAATATACAATAAATAGACATCATACCAAAGTAATTGTTAGAGGGTCACCCATATATATCCTTAAAGTATTATATAAATAATTCAAGGATAAATCTTCATTCATTCCCAGAGGGTGTAAACCTTTAGGATAAAACTCCCAATAATTGAGCATTAAGTTTTTTATTTTTTTTTACAGAAATTTCAGATGGATCCAAACACATTCAAATATATCTTTGGGGTCATTAACGAGCATCAGCACTGGACTTTGACGGTACGTTTTATGTGTGTTTCATAAAATTATATCTAAGCTATATATTTTTTTAATGTGGTTGGGTAAATTTTTTTCATTTAAAGTTTTGTTGTAATAATTTGCATTATCTTAATTAAGATTATGATTCCACAAGAGAAGAGGGCTCTGAGAGAGACTAATAGGGCTCCTTGTGGCACATAAAAATGATTTATTACCCTCATAAAAATCCCCCAAACTGGACACCTGTTTGTACAGCCCCCACCTTTCCGTCTAGTCTCTCACCACGTGGGATCTTAGCAGGGTAATACCATGTGGGTATTTTAGACGGCTAACCACGTGGGTTATCTGATACGGGGGATGTGTTGTGGCATGTTTTGTGTGTTTAAACAATAAAATGTGAAACTGTAAAATAGGAAGAAAGGGTAGTTTTTATTCAAGTTTTTCATACACATACATGTGAAGGCACCATATATACACGTAAAATGAGCGATATGTATTTTCCAGAAAGTATTAAGATACAGATCAAAATCTAGGTTTAGTCTTATCTTACAAATGAGAAAATAAATAAAAAGCATCAGACGCGTTTGTTAAAACTTAGTGATATTGTAATTCAAAAAGCAGTTAGTTTGACAGAGTTAAAGACAATACAAAATCAAAGTAAATAGACAGAAGTGTGTTACAAGGAAAGCGGGTAAAACGAAGGTAAAAAGCTTCATACATTTACCGAGAATCTAAAAGAAGACAATCTCAGAGACGTTTGTTAAAACGGCCCGCAGTCAAAAGATAGTCTATCATAACTTATCTGAACAGTAAAAGTTAAACCAAAGAGAGTAAGTACGGGTCAGGTCCACGCGTGTCCGTGGAGAGGTCCGTGCACTACAGCGGCCAAACTCGAAATGAGCTCCCGAGCACAGCGGGGGCAGACCACGCCTACGTCCCACTCCTAGATCCGCAGGAGGAGGAGGAAGAGGCACCAAAAACGGAGATTTAAAGGAATTAATCTATGGTCTGTTTTTAAAATGTTAGAAGTTATTTTTAATAAGTATTTTAACATGTCTTAATTAATTAACCCATTCAACATCATACACCTAAAACATGTATAGCTTGAATGCATTGTAAGTCGCTTTGGATAAAAGTGTCTGCTAAATGCATAAATGTAAATGCAAATCTTTTCCTAAGTCGCGGAAAAAGTTGTTTTATTTGTTTTAACAACACATGTTCCTTTATTTACTAGTTGTTTTTTGTCAATATTACAAAACGTTATAACGTTTAAAATGTACGATCTGATATAAAACCAAATGTTTTGACACGCTTAAGACTTCTAGGCTTATATAATGTGTTATATAGAGTGCGTGTGTGGAGACATTGAAATGCGAAACCGTGTTAAATGGGGAACAAAGTTTTTTATTAAAGTTTTTTTCATACAACGTCACAGAAAACTTCAAAACAAGAAAGTCCAGTATATAATTACAAATAAAATAATAATTAAACCATTTAAAACTAGTTAGTTTGACAATGAAAATAAAAAAAAATCTAACTTTTAAGAAGACAGAAGTTGTGTCACATGAAAAGGTGGGAAACAAGGAAAAATAACAAACGCACAATCAGCCGTTGTCCAAAAAGAAGGTAAGCTCAGAGGCGTTTGTTAAAACATATCTACTGTAATGAAATCTAGCTTGTAGTTTATCATTCGATTCGCTGAACGGAAAATTTAAACACAAGAAAAAAGTCCCAAACGGTGTCGGTCGACATGTCCGTTTCAAAACTCTGAATGGCGAGACATATGGTTCCAGGCAAATCAAGCCTACATCTCGCCTCTAACACCGGAGTTTAAAGTAAGGAAAAACTTCAAAACAAGAAAGTCCGAGTATAGCATTTATAAAAGAGTGCAAAAAATAGACGGCGTAAACCAAATAAGAGTCAAACCGTGTAATAGGAAACAATAAAGACAAAGAAAACTAGGGGTTTGAATGTGGATTAACTAACAAAGGTTAACTTGGTTTATATTAAACAAGTTTTAATATAAAGAAAATGCATCGAATATACACGTAAATGAGCGATGCTTGTATTTTTTCAGAAAGTATTAAGATACAGATCAAAATCTAGGTTTAGTCTAATCTTACAAATGAGAAAATAAGTAAAATGCGTCAGACGCGTTTGTACAAATTTTGTAACACTACAATTTAAAACTACGTTTAACAGAGTTAAAGGAACACGTATCTACCCAACATCTAAAAATAAATAAAAACACCGTTAAGAAGATTCTTGTACCAAGTCTTTTGAACTAATATCACAAGTTAAAACTAGTTAGTTTGACAATGAAAATAAAATAAAAAATCAAACTTTTAAGACAGAAGTTTTGTCACAAGAAAAGCTGGGAAACAAGGAAAAAATAACAAACGCACATTTAGCCGTTGTCTAAAAAGAAGGTAATCTCTGAAGCGTTTGTTAAAACACCGCCGTCAAAAGATAGTCTATCAATAACTTGAAAAAGTCCCCAAACAGCGTCCGGCGAGAGGTCCGCGCGTATCCGTTTCAAACGCAGAATGGCGACATCCGTTTCCAGGCAGACCACGCCTACGTCCCACCCCCTAGATCCGGACGAGGAGGGACCAAAACGGAGATTTAAAGGAATTAATCCATGACTGTTTTTAAAACATTAAAGTAAATTTTAATAAGCCTTTTACATGTCTTAAGTCATTCACCTAAATCTTTTCACTTTAAAAAATTGTTTAGTAGACCTATAGTTTTACTTTTAAACAAACAAGTCCTAACCTCTGGGGGAAAGTTTGTTTTATTTGTTTAACAACACATTTTCCTTTATTTTGTCAGAAGAAACAGAGGATCCAGGTGCAAAGGTCAGTTCTGTAATGGCTTTTATTGAATAATTAACACAGGCAGTCTGTCGAGCAAAGACACAGAACTGGAACAAACACAAAGTAGATAAATTCCTCGGTAAAGGAAGACTCCTGTCTTGAGGATAGATAGCAGAGCTGGAACTTCTCGTAGGGCAGAAACACAGTACGAGGTCACATGCAGCAGGATGACAGAGACACGAAAGCACACATTTACATTTACATTTACATTTAGTCATTTAGCAGACGCTTTTATCCAAAGCGACTTACAATTGGGGAGTACATAAAGCGATTAATCTTGAAGAGGCAAACATACAGAGGAAGTGCCAATAACACCAAGTCTCAGGCATTGTTCAAATAAGTACAAGCTAGCAAGGGAAGGAGCGAAAGATAAAGAGAAAGATGAAGATTTTGAAAAAGTGAAAGAGTTTTTTTTTTTTTTTATATAGTCAAGTAGAGTTGAAAGAGATGAGTTTTCAGTTGTTGCTTGAAAATTGACAGGGATCCAGTATTCGGATGGGGTGGGAAGATCATTCCACCGGCCAGGAACAGTGAAAGAGAATGTTCTGGAGAGTGATTTTGAGCCTCTCTGTGATGGTACCACGAGGCGTCGCTCACTAGCAGATCTCAGGCTTCTGGAGGGGATGTAGATTCGTAATAGTGAGTGGAAGTAGGTGGGTGCTGAGCCTGTGATTGTTCTATATGCAAGCATCAGTGTCTTGAACTGGATGCGAGCTGCAACTGGTAGCCAGTGCAAGGAGACAAAGAGAGGTGTAACATGGGCTCTCTTGGGCTCGTTGAAGACCAGTCGTGCTGCTGCATTCTGAATCATTTGTAGAGGTTTGATTGTGTTTGATGGAAGTCCAGCTAGAAGAGCATTGCAGTAGTCCAGTCTAGAAATGACAAGGGCCTGGACAAGAAGTTGTGCAGCATGCTCTGTCAGAAAGGGCCTGATCTTTCTGATGTTGTGAAGTGCAAACCTGCAAGATCGAGCAGTCTTTGCAATGTGCTGAAGGTCAGCTGGTCATCGAAGATTACACCAAGATTTCTGACGAAGCTGATGGGGTAATTGTTGACGAACCTAACTGAATCGTGAAATCATGCTGTAGAGTTGGAGTTGCAGGAAGACAAGAAGCTCAGTCTTTGCCAGGTTGAGCTGTAGATGGTTTTCTTTCATCCATGCCGAGATGTCCGCCAGGCAGCCTGAGATCCGTGCAGCTACCGTTGGATCATCTGGTCGAAATGAGAGATAGAGCTGTGTGTCATCAGCATAGAAGTGGTAGGAGAAGCCATGTGCCTGTATGATGGGAGCCAGTGATGTAGTGTATGTGGAGAAGAGGAGGGTCCAAGAACCGATCCTGGGGAACCCCAGTGACCAATTTATGTGCTTTGGATACCTCCCTCCCAGGCCACCCTGAAAGACCGACCAGTGAGATAGGATTCAAACCAGCGAAGTGGAATCCCAGTGATATCCAGTGATGAGAGGGTGGACAGGAGGATCTGATGATTGACATAAAAGCGGCAGACAGATCCAGCAGAATGAGGACTGATGATTTGAATTGGCTTTTGCAATTCGCAGGGCTTCAGTGACCGATAGTAGCGCAGTCTCAGTTGAATGGCCACTCCTGAAACCTGACTGTTTAGTGTCCAGTTTGTTGTTCTGTGAAAGAAACAATGAGACCTGGTTAAAGACAACTCGTTCGAGTGTTTTGGCAATGAATGGAAGGAGAGAGATAGGTCTGTAGTTTTCCAAAAGAGAAGTGTTTAATGTAGGTTTTTGAGCCTGCTTGAATGCAGTGGGGAAGATGCCTGTGAGGAGAGATGTGTTGATAATGTGTGTGAGTGCTGGTAGGAGTGTGGGAGAGATTGCTTGGAGAAGGTGTGAGGGGATAGGGTCTAGAGGACATGTTGTAGGATGGCTGGAGAGGAGAAGTTTGGATACTTCCGCCTCAGTGAGGGGACAGAAGGAGAAGATGGGAGTTTGAGCAGTGGATCTAGTTGGTTGGGGGTCCTGTGTGAGTGGAGGTGAAAACTGACTGCTGACTGTTTTAGTTTTGTTTGTAAAAAAAGTTGCAAAGTCATCAGCTGTGATAGAAGTGGTGGGAGGTGGTGGAGGGGGACAGAGGAGAGAATTAAATGTTCTGAAGAGATCACGCATATCTGGAGCATTGTTGATCTTGTTATGGAAATGTGATGATTTGGCAGTGTGGACTTCAGCAGAGAAAGATGAAGTGCACACAAGACGAGTGCAACTCCTCTAGACTTGATTAAGCAGGACAAGACAGGGTAAATGTTCATGTAGATAGCATAACACACAAGCATGACTCACGTACACGCGAAATAATCCGACAAAGAACAAGGGGAAACAGATGCTAGAAGTAGAGAGAAAGTAATGAGACAAGTGAGAACAGGTGTGACAGAGAAGCAGCGCAAGCGCTGATTGCAATGATGAACAGGTGGGGAAGAATAGACAGGCAGGGCCCGGGCGAGAGAGAGAGAGAGAAAGAGAGAGAACAAACCCAGCTCATGACATATTTACTCTTTGCTTTTTGACAACCTTACGATACGTTATAACAGCTAAAACGCAGGTATGCACATACAAATATTTAACAGGAATGAAACCAAATCAATAACTCTCTGATTTTCTTGCCATAAGACTTGTTATCATTTGAAATACGCGTGCAGCATGTAACCTTTTTTTACATCACACGAGATGCAGATATTTCATCTCAAGCAGTGCAACGAAGTTGAAGACGGTCGTGTCAATATCACATTTCACGCAGCACGAGATGCGAGTGAAGTTTTTGTGAAGGTTTTTAGTCAGACGATCAAAGCAACTCAATTTATGACACAGGCCTATGAGTTTTGGAGGAAGCGCAGAGGTGTAAACGCACACACATACGCACACGAGCGCTGGAACGGTTCACCGTCCGGTCATGGGATACATGCCCTATTGAACCTCGTTTTATGACAAACATCTGCTGAATTAAAAAATTAGGTTACGTTTTAGAAAATAAAGTACATTTACTAACGGAGTCATGTTTACAGAACTGGTGAATGTGACTTCAAGTTGAAATTTAGGATGAGATGAGTCAGATAAATAATGAGATGATACAAAACTTAAATAAATAAAGTTGTTTATTTTAATAAAAGCCTCTGATGTAGGAAATTGATGTTAAATTTGACTTAATTTAGTATCTAATTTTGTTATTTATTTTTTCACTCATATATATTTTTACCCCCTCTCGTCGCAAACATAAGCTTGTAAATGTAAACATTTACGCACACACACACACACACACACACACACACACACACACACAAATAAACACAAACATGGACATAAACATCCTCTACACGGTTAAATATTTAGACTTTTATGATGTCTCATACAAAACTTTTTACAAATAAATAACTTTCTTAGAATCACACTGAATATATCTACAAGGTGACGAAAAGTATGATTAAACAATGATATAACTATTGTTTAACAAATATCATTCTAACAAAATGTAAAACCTAAAACCATGAATCTCTAACCTAACTAATCTTTACAACAGATTAGACTTTCTCACTTAATAAACTGTGTTATTAACCGTAAGGGGGTTAAATGCAGCATGTTTTATTGCATTAAAATAAAAACAACAACTGATCTATATAGGTTTATTCGACTGAGCTTTGATAAAATAACTGATGTAAGAAACATGCAAATATTCGACAAGGTTTATCAAACTGGTGTGTCAGGTGATTTGCGTTGTTGTACATATCTCGCCGATACAGATATGTTAAGATGTTTAACATCTGTAAAAAATAGTCTAAAAAGTCATCTTTTTAGCTTTCACATAGGAGCCATGTCCACACTCAATGGTTTTGTGTAACAGAGTCCTGAGACAAATGAAAATAAAATGTGTGAAAGACTGATGACGGAAGAGCAACAGACTAAAAGCTTCAGATTTATTAAAACAATCGGCGTGTGCATTTTCTCTTGAATACGTATGCATACAGTAACCAGCGAGTACACGAATCTGTATAATACATAACCGCATAATTCAGTGATTCTATCAAATGAATCATTCATTTTAAAGTCAGATTTGATTTCGTCAAAACACAATAAAACTTTTTAAAAACGTTAAAACTTTCTTACGACTTTTTAATTATGTTGAACAAAATGAATATAGGGTTATGTTTTTAGTTTGAGATGTTTGTAAGTTAATCACATCTTTAACCAAAAACATTTTTCATTCAAACTCTGTTGCGTGCACACGGCGCACAACTGCCAACAACATCCTTAACTTGGTTTTATCATTCAGCTGTAGCTGAAACTCTATAACGCGTTCAATTTATGCATCAATGCAGCTATAGATGCTGGAAGAGCTCATTGAGCTGTTTAACTGTAGAAAATGTAAACAATGACGCATAAAACTAGATCGACAGACCGAGTGTACGCTCCTAAAACAAGCCTGGAACCATTTAGAACCATTCTAACTCTAAGTGCGACCGCGGGAGAAAATGTGTTATAGCACAGCAGTAAAACACTGGACGTGCGAACGACCAAATAACTACAAGTCCTACTTAAAATCTACGATGAAACTAGAAAATATGCGTGTGACCTAACAGTGTTTAAAAATACTGGACGCGTTCAGTTAGATGAAGACACGCAGAGTTGGCTAACACAACGAAACATGTCGTGAAGCAAACGTGTAACACGACAAGCGTTCTCCAGGACTGACTGACTGACTTTTTTTTCTTAAGATTTGATTTCAAGAACACACACACACACACACACACGCACACACACACACACACACACACACACACACACACACACACAACCAAATCGTTATGCTATTTCAACGAAATGACGCAACAACTCAAGGTCAATTTCGACATATACACGTCAAGTCTGTTTACCATAAGCATATTCTTCTTATACATTTTTAACAATTATTGTAACAAATATTCTCGTTTTCACAAAGATACAAACGCTGTCGTACAAATGCTGCAGGCCTTTCAGGTCAGCGAACTACAATACCCAGCATATACCTCAGACTACAAACATGGTTGCCAAGGATCCATATCCAAAACGGTCTATACACGACAGATCTCTAAATCGTCAGACTTCCGGTTATACGTACGTTCGGATACCCTATATAGAAAGACTTGTATTACCAAGGCTTTTTACGAAGTATACGCTTCTTTCGCCTTGCGATGTTACAAACCACCATTTTTGCGAGATCTACACGTCTGAAGTATAAGTCTTTAGAAAGAATTAACATGTCTTATAAAATCGTTGATTTGACTTAACAACTTTAAAACATAATCCATAAAACAAAAACCATAAAACGAACGATAAATCAGACGCTCTTAAAATCGATAGTGCACAAAAACGTGTGTAAAAGGACGGATGATCGCAGGAAATCACAGGAAAACAAACTTATTGTGGGATACTGTGTGCACATAATCCCACAAAAGACTGATTGTAATATACGACTGATATATGTATGTTTACAGGCCCGTGCACAGCAAATCACCCTACACTGTTCCCCAGCCAGCTGCTTGAATGTCTCTCTTTTTGCACATGTACACTATTTGAGTCATCTACACAGTTGTGCAGTTTGTATTTTTAGTTTATTTATAGGTAACCATTTTATATATATATATAGCATCTGTATAGGCAAAGCTGACAGTAGGTTAGTTGTGTATAGGTTTATACTGTTTTACTTTGCGTTGTATATCTGTATTCATGTAGCACCGCTGGTCCAGTGTGGCACGACATCTCGTACCGCTGTATGTCCACAGATGTAGTGGAATGACAATAAAGATAGGGCGTATGTCAGTGTATGTCAAGATAGTGACATACACTTGACTTGACGACACATTAACGCGATATTTCGGGTTGTGTCTTACACAATTGTGTGTTACTTAACGTTTTTCTTCAGTTTTAATATAAAAGATAATAGTCTGTTACCGATTTTAGAGGTGTTTATTATGAAATCACACAAAGAACCACTGAAGAACGTACTGTTTGCTAACACGGAATTAATTAAAATAATACTCTGTGCTCATTTAACCGGTATATTTACAGTATGTTGAACGTAATACAGTTAAACAGGACCATTCGAACATTAAAAACCTATTAAACAGCCGTTTCAATACAAACATAATTTATCAAATACTATTAAACTATTGAATTTTGCACACCTCAAAACACTTTATTCAATCAAAACCCGTCCCAAAAGACAGACGGACAAATCTTCAACGATAGCTGAGACGGATGGAGTTTATGCAAAAGACAAAATAATTATTCTTCGTCACAATAACATACCTGTTCCGATAAATTTGATAACCTTACTGTAGATTTTCTCAATATTCTTTATCCTAGTTATTGTTTTCCTCTTATTCATAAACCCACAAGAGTTAAATAAAATTCAACAGCTTCAAATTCTCTAAGTGAATACATTAAATCTGATGTTTTATATACAGACTTGTCTGATGATTTTCGGATATATCGTTATTCTATAATTAGGGATTACAGGATGGAACTCTCAAAAGAAATACAGCAAAATAACTGTTTTTATCGATCAATGAAATGACGGCTCCTCTACATGACACCGGTCAAGACTAAACAAACGGCATTTATTTTGGGACGTCTTTCCGGTCTGCCTACGATACATGCGTTCAGAAGACAAACCACGCGTGAAAAGAGGGTGTTTGTGTTTTTTCTGTTGCCTTTACAACTAGTAGGCCTACGCTTCAGACTTTTATAACTATTACACTTAAAGCGGCCCCATTTCACAACAACGCGTACATAGATACGCATTTTCTTTTGCGTATGTCTCTAAACAACGGTAAGGTAAATGACTTGCGGTTGTTACGTCATTTTTAGAGGAAAAGGTGGGACGGTTTCATTTATTTTTATTCCGTCCACACCAATGCTCTGGCACCGACTGTCTTTTAGGCCTGACCCAGAAAACAGACATCTTAATATTTTGTTCTTCTTTTTATGAAAACAAGCGGCAGGTAGTTTTTGTCCTCAGCTGCGGTTTACCGACACGTTTTAACACGTCGTGAATTCCGATAGTTTGTTAGCAAACGCAACTGTTTATTACTGAGATGTCACAGCAGAGCCACGTTCTAGTTTATATTTTTAAACTACTTACATGTTTATATTTTTAACTTAGTTGCATCTTTAACGGCGCTACCGTTCTACGCCTCGTCACACCGTCGTGAGATACTATAAACAATAAAAAATTACGTTAACTCACGCTTTGAAAGCAGAACCGTTTTACATGTTTCCGTGACTTTGTTAGCTCTTTCTGTTTGAACTTGTGTACCGCAGTTTTCGCCATCCTTATCCAATTTTCACACCTAATTGTATTTGTTAGGCCTTGGCGTTACAGGCTTTTAAAAAACTAGGGCTCCTAGATTTTGGCGTCTTGTTAACGGGCCTCTTTGTTCTTATAAGTCAATAATTATGTAAATTGTTTGATTTAATAAAATATTGCTTCAAATCTCGTCTTCATTCGAGACATTTACGTTACATTATTATATTGTAGGGGATATGAGACACAAGGTCGTTTTTATTAAATGTTATTTATTATAAAAAAATGTGTTTATTATCAAACAAAAAACTTATCTTAGGCGTGACCATTGTTTATGACTTCCTGGCGTCAACACCCATCCCCCGGACGCCACACAACAGTTTGAGGGCGGGTCCAAATGTTAAAACCAAAGACGACCGGACTGACAAACTCATTTAAGACATTGCTAGCGGGTTTGAAGGTACAGACGACGGATCTGCTGTAAGACCTTGTCAAAACAAAACGTTATCTACATGGATCAACAGAATCAACTTCAAGAATCCAATTTGTCTGAGCCTGACGCGCTCTCCAATTGTTCTACTAACGACGCTTTGGCGGATCTGAACCATAAACTGAAAATTGAAACTGAAAGTGAAATGCCTAAGAACCGTCACGGATTAAAACAGTCAATCAAAATTCTAGGAAATGGTGATAATGCGCTATATCGGTTAGGGGACAAAACGTATCTCTTGGAAAGAATTGAATTCTGAAAAAACTCATCTGACGTTGTACAAAAGCTAATGGCCACTGACTGGAGTTCTACTGATGATGAGTTTTTGAAAACTCTATGTGTTTTGCAAAAGAAGATCCCACGTTTAAACTATATTACAGAGGACAAATGATTGGTCTGATACGTAAGATCATTTTGGCATGCGATCCAAATCATGATTGTACGGGGTGATACCAAACGCGAAACAAATCTCGAGAACGAAATGAAAATTGTAAGAAGGATGATTTTTCCATGGCCTGATTTGACTAGCATGTTTCTCACCAGCCGAGAGTCAACCTGTCTAACCGTTAGAAAAATACTGGACGTGATGTCTGAATGCGAGGATGCTATGGACAGATCTCAAAACACAGATCTATGTGTTTTGTTGGTTGTAAAAAACTGTGATTATATGACGTGTGAAATTGTTGCATCGCTGATTGATTTTATATTTGAGAAAAACATGTTTGTCTGCAGAGATTTTCTTTTCTGGCTAAATTGTAGATTTGATGTATACTCAAATGTTGTTGAAATAAAAGATTGTCTCAACTTAATATTCTCTGACTTCATAACAAATGTCTTTAAAACATTTAGCACCCGCTTTTATACGAAACGACTTATAAATGAGTTTGTCAGTCCGGTCGTCTTTGGTTTTAACATTTGGACCCGCCCTCAAACTGTTGTGTGGCGTCCGGGGGATGGGTGTTGACGCCAGGAAGTCATAAACAATGGTCACGCCTAAGATAAGTTTTTTGTTTGATAATAAACAAAAATTTAATAATAAATAACATTTAATAAAAACGATCTTGTATCTCATATCCCCTACAATATAATAATGTAACGTAAATGTCTCGAATGAAGATGAGATTTTAAGCAATATTTTATTAAATCAAACAATTTACATAATTATTGACTTATAAGAACAAAGAGGCCCGTTAACGAGACGCCAAAATCTAGGAGCCCTAGTTTTTAAAAGCCTATAACGCCAAGTCCTAACAAATACAATTAGGTGTGAAAATAGGATAAGGATGGCGAAAACTGCGGTACACAAGTTCAAACAGAAAGAGCTAACAAAGTCACGGAAACATGTAAAACGGTTCTGCTTTCAAAGCGTGAGTTAACGTAATTTTTATTGTTTATTAAGATGCAACTAAGTTAAAATATAAACATGTAAGTAGTTTAAAAATATAAACTAGAACGTGGCTCTGCTGTGACATCTCAGTAATAAACAGTTGCGTTTGCTAACAAACTATCGGAATTCACGATGTGTTAAGCGTGTCGTAAACCGCAGCTGAGGACAAAAACTACCTGCCGCTTGTTTTCATAAAAAGAAGAACAAAATATTAAGACTAGGGATGGGCATTTTAAGCAAAAGTAATATTCGATAATCGCTGGGTATTATTCTCACTATAAAATCAATCGCTCCCTCCTGCGCATGCACCGCCCACACAGCGCACAACGCACACACACACACACACACAGAGAGAGAGAGACCACCCAGGCTTTCAATCTGTATGATAAACTGTTTAATTAATTAGAGAATAGTCTATCTTAACCCTAAGAAAATGAATGGTTGTAAAGTATGAGTGCTGAAACATATTAATATAACAACCTAATAACTGCATTAATTAAAAGAACAGTCCGTCGATTATCAACTGCTCATGAGGCTAGGACATTTCTATTTTAAAAATGAGCATGAACATTCATATTATTAAAAAGAAAATCTTAAATCTGATTAATGCATCAATGAATATTAGGCGTAAAACATATTGCGCGCTAAACAGAATATCATTCTTAAAACATATTACGCGCTAAAACATTGTGAACCGCCTGAATGACGGCACTTATTATGTGAACATTAATTTTAACGTCTGTCTTCATAACAATAACCTATTTCATATATATAAATATATTAAATGAACATGTTCACATGCTCGGGAAGAAGACGGGAGTGTTGTTCACAATTAGTTCGGTGAACTTTGAATTGAAACAAGGGAAGGAATATAGAGCCCTGCAGCTTCTCAGAATTCTCCGCCTGAGTCTGAGCCTCTCTCTCTCTCTCTCTCTCTCTCTCTAGCTGAGCCATTTAAATAGTTCAGTTTTGGTTTTTAATAGCAAATTGGTCATTATTTTGTTTCCTTTCTTTATTAATTTAATTTAGAAATATGATTGGAACATCTTATTTTTGTTAAATTCAAGTTTTTCAAGTTTTTTTTTAAATGCCACGCTGCCAGCTCGCTTGATCAGTTTATCCTTCTCAAATAAGTAACTAAATAATTAACGTCATAATATTTTAAGAATAAAGTCAAAATTACAATCATAAAATCATGTTACATTGCCTGAAGTTAAAGTGAAAATTACACCTGTATACTCTGCCAAAATAATATTAATAAGTGTGGCATCCAACCTGTCATTCTTCACATTTAACACGAAAAACAACACAAATATTTTGCATATAAATATAATATATCAACCAGTGGAATATATTACGTTATTATTTCAGCAAAAAACGAATAATTTGAATGCAGGGAGCTCGTCACGGCTTCATTAATGGGAAACAGGACGTGAAGGCGGCAGAGAAGCACTCTGTGGAGTGCATCGTTTTGTTAACTTTGGTTTATTATTTTGAGTTGTTTGGGACGCTGTAACAAACGGCCCTCTCGCAATATAATGCTTAACATCTATTGATCACGCAATCAGCCTGCACGTATCAGAAGTTCGTTCTCCAGCATGGTTAGCGCTCACACTATAGTGTGTGTGTATGTATTGTGTACATGTATGTGTGCCGCGCCCGAGTGCCGACAGTGCAGTTTGTGTGCAAGCACGGAACAGAAGATGCTCTAAAATAAATCTGTGCATCTGTTCTTCAGTATATAAATTCAATATAGATTAATTATTGCTAAAGTTACTTGCCAAGAAGGGTAGTTTGACATACTTCATGTATTTGCCCGTTCAGGCGTCTCGCGGTGTCAGAGACGCGCTCGCGCTGTTCACACAGAACAGAACACAGCGCGCATGTCTGTTTTCTGGGTCAGGCCTAAAAGACAGTCGGTGCCAGAGCATTGGTGTGGACGGAATAAAAATAAATGAAACCGTCCCACCTTTTCCTCTAAAAATGACGTAACAACCGCAAGTCATTTACCTTACCGTTGTTTAGAGACATACGCAAAAGAAAATGCGTATCTATGTACGCGTTGTTGTGAAATGGGGCCGCTTTAAGTGTAATAGTTATAAAAGTCTGAAGCGTAGGCCTACTAGTTGTAAAGGCAACAGAAAAAACACAAACACCCTCTTTTCACACGTGGTTTGTCTTCTGAACACATGTATCGTAGGCAGACCGGAAAGACGTCCCAAAATAAATGCCGTTTGTTTAGTCTTGACCGGTGTCATGTAGAGGAGCCGTCATTTCATTGATCGATAAAAACAGTTATTTTGCCGTATTTCTTTTGAGAGTTCCATCCTGTAAGCCCTAATTATAGAATAACGATATATCGGAAAATCATCAGACAAGTCTGTATATAAAACATCAGATTTAATGTATTCACTTAGAGAATTTGTAAGCTGTTGAATTTTATTTAACTCTTGTGGGTTTATGAATAAGAGGAAAACAATAACTAGGATAAAGAATATTGAGAAAATCTACAGTAAGGTTATCAAATTTATCGGAACGGGTATGTTATTGTGACGAAGAATAATTATTTTGTCTTTTGCATAAACTCCATCCGTCTCAGCTATCGTTGAAGATTTGTCCGTCTGTCTTTTGGGACGGGTTTTGATTGAATAAAGTGTTTTGAGGTGTGCAAAATTCAATAGTTTAATAGTATTTGATAAATTATGTTTGTATTGAAACGGCTGTTTAATAGGTTTTAATGTTCGAATGGTCCTGTTTAACTGTATTACGCTTCAACATACTGTAAATATACCGGTTAAATGAGCACAGAGTATTATTTTAATTAATTCCGTGTTAGCAAACAGTACGTTCTTCAGTGGTTCTTTGTGTGATTTCATAATAAACACCTCTAAAATCGGTAACAGACTATTATCTTTTATATTAAAACTGAATAAAAACGTTAAGTAACACACAATTGTGTAAGACACGACCCGAAATATCACGTTAATGTGTCGTCAAGTCAAGTGTATGTCACTATCTTGACATACACTGACATACGCCCTATCTTTATTGTCATTCCACTACATCTGTGGACATACAGCGGGACGAGATGTCGTGCCACACTGGACCACGGTGCTACATGAATACAGATATACAACGCAAAGTAAAACAGTATAAACCTATACACAACCAACCTACTGTCAGCTTTGCCTATACAGATGCTATATATATATATATAAAAATGGTTACCTATAAATAAACTAAAAATACAAACTGCACAACTGTGTAGATGACTCAAATAGTGTACATGTGCAAAAAGAGAGACATTCAAGCAGCTGGCTGGGGAACAGTGTAGGGTGATTTGCTGTGCACGGCCTGTAAACATACATATATCAGTCGATATTACAATCAGTCTTTTGTGGGATTTTGTGCACACAGTATCCCACAATAAGTTTGTTTTCCTGTGATTTCTGCGATCATCCGTCCTTTTACACACTTTTTGTGCACTATCGATTTTAAGAGCGCCTGATTTATCGCTCGCTTTTATGGTTTTTTTTTATGGATTATGTTTTAAAGTTGTTAAGTCAAATCAACGATTTGATAAGACATGTTAATTCTTTCTAAAGACTTATACTTCAGACGTGTAGATCTTGCAAAAATGGTGGTTTGTAACATCGCATCTATATAGGGTATCCGGACGTCACGTATAACCGGAAGTCTGACGATTTAGAGATCTGTCGTATAGACCGTTTTGGATATGGATCCTTGGCAACCATGTTTGTAGTCTGAGGTATATGCTGGTATTGTAGTTCGCTGACCTGAAAGGCCTGCACCATTTGTACGACAGCGTTTGTATCTTTGTGAAACGAGAATATTTGTTACAATAATTGTTAAAATGTATAAGAAGAATATGCTTATGGTAAACAGACTTGACGTGTATATGTCGAAATTGACCTTGAGTTGTTGCGTCATTTCGTTGAAATAGCATAACGATTTGGTTGTGTGTGCGTGTGTGTGTGTGTGTGTGTGTGTTCTTGAAATCAAATCTTAAGAAAAAAAAGTCAGTCAGTCAGTCCTGGAGAACGCTTGTCGTGTTACACATTTGCTTCACGACATGTTTCGTTGTGTTAGCCAACTCTGCGTGTCTTCATCTAACCGAACGCGTCCAGTATTTTTAAACACTGTTAGGTCACACGTATATTTTCTAGTTTCATCGTAGATTTTAAGTAGGACTTGTAGTTATTTGGTCGTTCGCACGTCCAGTGTTTTACTGCTGTGCTATAACACATTTTCTCCTGCGGTCGCACTTAGAGTTAGAATGGTTCTAAATGGTTCCAGGCTTGTTTTAGGAGCATACACTCGGTCTGTCGATCTAGTTTTACGCGTCATTGTTTAAATTTTCTACAGTTAAACAGCTCAATGAGCTCTTCCAGCATCTATAGCTGCATTGATGCATAAATTGAACGCGTTATAGAGTTTCAGCTACAGCTGAATGATAAAACCAAGTTAAATGTTGTTGCGTGCGCGCAAAGAGAGAGTTTGAACGAAAAATGTTTTGGTTAAAGATGTGATTAACACAAACATCTCAAACTAAAACATAACCCTATATTCATTTTGTTCAACATAATTAAAAAGTCGTAAGAAAGTTTTAACGTTTTTAAAAAGTTTTATTGTGTTTTGACGAGAAATCAAATCTGACTTTAAAATGAATGATTCATTTGATAGAATCACTGAATTATGCGGTTATGTATTATACAGATTCGTGTACTTGCTGGTTACTGTATGCATACGTATTCAAGAGAAAAATGCACACGCTCAATTGTTTTAATAAATCTGAAGCTTTTAGTCTGTCGCTCTTCCTGTCATCAGTCTTACACACATTTTATTTTCATTTGTCTCAGGACTCTGTTACACAAAACCGTTGAGTGTGGACATGGCTCCTATGTGAAAGCTAAAAAGATGACTTTTTAGACTATTTTTTACAGATGTTAAACATCTTAACATATCTGTATCGGCGAGATATGTACAACAACGCAAAATCACCTGACACACCAGTTTGATAAACCTTGTCGAATATTTGCATGTTTCTTACATCAGTTATTTTATCAAAGCTCAGTCGAATAAACCTATATAGATCAGTTGTTGTTTTTATTTTAATGCAATAAAACATGCTGCATTTAACCCCCTTACGGTTAATAACACAGTTTATTAAGTGAGAAAGTCTAATCTGTTGTAAAGATTAGTTAGGTTAGAGATTCATGGTTTTAGGTTTTACATTTTGTTAGAATGATATTTGTTAAACAATAGTTATATCATTGTTTAATCATACTTTTCGTCACCTTGTAGATATATTCAGTGTGATTCTAAGAAAGTTATTTATTTGTAAAAAGTTTTGTATGAGACATCATAAAAGTCTAAATATTTAACCGTGTAGAGGATGTTTATGTCCATGTTTGTGTTTATTTGTGTGTGTGTGTGTGTGTGTGTGTGTGTGCGTAAATGTTTACATTTACAAGCTTATGTTTGCGACGAGAGGGGGTAAAAATATATATGAGTGAAAAAATATCATCTCATTATTTATCTGACTCATCTCATCCTAAATTTCAACTTGAAGTCACATTCACCAGTTCTGTAAACATGACTCCGTTAGTAAATGTACTTTATTTTCTAAAACGTAACCTAATTTTTAAATTCAGCAGATGTTTGTCATAAAACGAGGTTCAATAGGGCATGTATCCCATGACCAGACGGTGAACCATTCCAGCGCTCATGTGCGTATGTGTGTGCGTTTACACCTCTGCGCTTCCTCCAAAACTCATAGGCCTGTGTCATAAATTGAGTTGCTTTGATCGTCTGACTAAAAACCTTCACAAAAACTTCACTCGCATCTCGTGCTGCGTGAAATGTGATATTGACACGACCGTCTTCAACTTCGTTGCACTGCTTGAGATGAAATATCTGCATCTCGTGTGCTGCACGCGTATTTCAAATGATAACAAGTCTTATGGCAAGAAAATCAGAGAGTTATTGATTTGGTTTCATTCCTGTTAAATATTTGTATGTGCATACCTGCGTTTTAGCTGTTATAACGTATCGTAAGATTGACAAAAAGCAAAGAGTAAATAAAGGAAAATGTGTTGTTAAACAAATAAAACAAACTTTCCCCCAGAGGTTAGGACTTGTTTGTTTAAAAGTAAAACTATAGGTCTACTAAACTATTTTTTAAAGTGAAAAGATTTAGGTGAATGACTTAATTAAGACATGTAAAAGGCTTATTAAAATTAACTTTAATGTTTTAAAAACAGTCATGGATTAATTCCTTTAAATCTCCGTTTTGGTCCCTCCTCGTCCGGATCTAGGGGGTGGGACGTAGGCGTGGTCTGCCTGGAACCGGATGTCGCCATTCTGCGTTTGAAACGGACACGCGCGGACTTCTTGCCGGACGCTGTTTGGGGACTTTTTCAAGTTATTGATAGACTATCTTTTGACGGCGGTGTTTTAACAAACGCTTCTGAGATTACCTTCTTTTTGGACAATGGCTAAATGTGCGTTTGTTATTTTTTCCTTGTTTCCCAGCTTTTCTTGTGACAAAACTTCTGTCTTAAAAGTTTGATTTTTTTATTTATTTTCATTGTCAAACTAACTAGTTTTAACTTCTTAACAGTGTTTTTATTTATTTTTAGATGTTGGGTAGATACGTGTTCCTTTAACTCTGTTAAACGTAGTTTTAAATTGTAGTGTTATAAAATTTGTACAAACGCGTCTGACGCATTTTATTTATTTTCTCATTTGTAAGATTAGACTAAACCTAGATTTTGATCTGTATCTTAATACTTTCTGAAAAATACAAGCATCGCTCATTTACGTGTATATTCGATGCATTTTCTTTATATTAAAACTTGTTTAATATAAACCAAGTTAACCTTTGTTAGTTTATCCACATTCAAACCCTAGTTTTCTTTGTCTTTATTGTTTCCTATTACGCGGTTTGACTCTTATTTGGTTTACGCCGTCTATTTTTTGCACTCTTTTATAAATGCTATACTCGGACTTTCTTGTTTTGAAGTTTTTCCTTACTTTAACCTCCGGTGTTAGAGGCGAGATGTAGGCTTGATTTGCCTGGAACCATATGTCTCGCCATTCGAGTTTTGAAACGGACATGTCGACCGACACCGTTTGGGACTTTTCTTTTGTTTAAATTTTCCGTTCAGCGAACCGATTGATAAACTACAAGCTAGATTTCATTACAGTAGATATGTTTTAACAAACGCCTCTGAGCTTACCTTCTTTTTGGACAACGGCTGAATGTGCGTTTGTTATTTTTCCTTGTTTCCCACCTTTTCATGTGACACAACTTCTGTTTTCTTAAAAGTTAGATTTTTTTTTCAAACTAACTAGTTTTAAATGGTTTAATTATTATTTTTATTTGTAATTATACTCGGACTTTCTTGTTTTGAAGTTTTCCGTGACATTGTTGTATGAAAAAAAAAAACTTTAATAAAAAAACTTTGTTCCCCCATTTAACACGGTTTCGCATTTCAATGTCTCCACACACGCACGCACTCTATATAACACATTATATAAGCCTAGAAGTCTTAAGCAGGTCAAAACATTTGGTTTTATATCAGATTGTACATTTTAAACGTTATAACGTTTTGTAATATTGACAAAAAACAACTAGTAAATAAAGGAACATGTGTTGTTAAAACAAATAAAACAACTTTTTCCGCGACTTAGGAAAAGATTTACATTTACATTTATGCATTTAGCAGACACTTTTATCCAAAGCGACTTACAATGCATTCAAGCTATACATGTTTTAGGTGTATGATGTTGAATGGGTTAATTAATTAAGACATGTTAAAATACTTATTAAAAATAACTTCTAACATTTTAAAAACAGACCATAGATTAATTCCTTTAAATCTCCGTTTTTGGTGCCTCCTCCTCCTCCTCCTGCGGATCTAGGGGTGGGACGTATGCGTGGTCTGCCCCCGCTGTGCTCGGGAGCTCATTTCGAGTTTGGCCGCTGTAGTGCACGGACCTCTCCACGGACACGCGTGGACCTGACCCGTACTTACTCTCTTTGGTTTAACTTTTACTGTTCAGATAAGTTATGATAGACTATCTTTTGACTGCGGGCCGTTTTAACAAACGTCTCTGAGATTGTCTTCTTTTAGATTCTCGGTAAATGTATGAAGCTTTTTACCTTCGTTTTACCCGCTTTCCTTGTAACACACTTCTGTCTATTTACTTTGATTTTGTATTGTCTTTAACTCTGTCGAACTAACTGCTTTTTGAATTACAATATCACTAAGTTTTAACAAACGCGTCTGATGTATTTTTATTTATTTTCTCATTTGTAAGATAAGACTAAACCTAGATTTTGATCTGTATCCTAATACTTTCTGGAAAAATAGATATCGCTCATTTTACGTGTATATATATGGTGCCTTCAAATGTATGTGTATGAAAAACTTGAATAAAAACTACCCTTTCTTCCTATTTTACACAGTTTCACATTTTATTGTTTAAACACACAAAACATGCCACAACACATCCCCCGTATCAGATAACCCATGTGGTTAGCCGTCTAAAATACCCACGTGGTATTACCCTGCTAAGATCCCACGTGGTGAGAGACTAGACGGAAAGGTGGGGGCTGTACAAACAGGTGTCCAGTTTGGGGGGAGTTTTTATGAGGGTAATAAATCATTTTTATGTGCCACAAGGAGCCCTATTAGTCTCTCTGCTCTGTATCTGGATCCTCTAGGGGAGACCAGAAAAAAAATTCAAAAGTGTCAAAATGTGACAAGGTAAATCAACAGTTTAAAAATAATATTCTAAAATTATAAAGGTGTTTCTTAATATTCAATTTAATTTATTAAATTCTAGATTGAATATTTGTATTGTCATATGTAGCTATGTATGATGTAATTCTTATTTTGTTTCAAATTATTACAGGTCCTTTATGACACAAAAGGGCTATAATGTGCCCGGATGGACATGTGACAAGCTACCACACTCATGCCAACAGGACGGCAGTTCATGTGGGCCTTTTGTCCTGAAAGTAAGTTAAATGGATCATAAGGCCATATATGACTTTTTTCCGTAGTGTAACACCAGAGGTAAACATTAATGGAGATAGTCATCCTGAATGTTAAAAGGATAATAATGACACAGTTTTTTTGTTTTGTTTTTTCTATTGAAATTAATGGTGAATTCCATTGAAAAAGAACACAAGGATATTTTAGGAAGAGTGATTCTGCTAACAGTGTATGGGGGACTTTCTTGTATAGTGACATGATTGTTTATGATTCCCACATTTGTATTTTTATAAAGAGGGACAGCCTTAAAACGCCATCAACAGAAAATAAAAATGTAAATAAAGAGAAATATGTAAATAAAGAGACAATTGTCTTTTTGCGGATAACTAAGCATTTTAACAAAGTTGACAGCCCCTTGGCAATCCCTGTGACATTTTTCTTGTGGTGTTCAAACAGCTATTTTCAATGTGTTGGTTAATGTAAAATTTCAGTTAGCTGAACGGGTAATTTGGAGGAAAGAAATTCAGCCAGCAGTCCACTACAAATGCAACCTTTATTGCAACAAAACTATTTATAATTATATAGCAGCCCATTGTTGTAACTTCTTGTAATAACACATTGTTTACATTACAACCATATCATTCTCAATTACATAATCACTTTTCTATTTTAGTTTGCAGAATGTTTCTTAAATGATGAGCCGCTTCAGTTTTCCACATCTGAAGAAGGTGTGTCTGTAAGAATGACTATAGCTGCTTGTCTCCTGCAGAACACTGGTATGTTTTAGAGACTATTGTATGAAGGTAATTTTACGTCATAAAGATTTGCATGCGTATGGTAAGATTTGTGAAAGTGTACATAAGACTGCAAGCGCAAGATAAGCTTTGTAAAGGTGTAAATCGCGTTTTAAGCGCAAGAAAAAATTATTTGCAGCATTTTGCTGTTACTCGTAAGTGTAATTCATGTATTGTGAAACTGAAACTTCATGCTGACACTAAATAAATAGGATCTGCATTCTTATGACTTCCATTTTCGCTTACACTTTTGGCACGTTTTCGCCAAAATACGGTCAAAAGCACTGCAAGCCTGTGAACAGTGATTTGCAAGCGAAAACAGCAGTTTAAAGAACTGCAAAACGGATTGACCGCGTAGAACCAATCTGTATGTGTAAAAAAACAGACTGTCACATGTCTAAATGACTTGTTGTGTATGTAGGGTAAAAAGTTCCCGAAATAATCCGATTTGTACAGCTCCGTCTTTCTTTTATCTGCGCTTGCAGTTTTGGCTCGATTCTCTCACTAACTGAGATTTGCAAGCGCGAAGGGGAAGCGGGTCCACCTTCTTGTAAGCCAATCAAATGAGGCTCTTGCTGACTCTCCATTTACTCTTATCTGATTGGTTCAAATAAACACATCAAACGCCAAGACATTTATCTTCATTTAGTTCGGGGACGTTCTTGCTGCCGGAATTATACTTTTATCGTACACATGCAGTAAAAAACAAATAAATACCAACTTAATTAAAACATTATATTTTATAAGTCGTGTACCATTAAGCAGTGGTGGTCAGTAACGAAGTAAAACTACTTTGTTACTGTACTTAAGTAAATTTTTCAAGTATCTGTACTTTACTGGAGTAGTTTTATTTTTAGTAACTTTTACTTTTACTTCACTACATTCCAAAGCATAAGATCGTACTTTTTACTTCACTACATTTCATAAAACATATCGTTACTCACGTGATACATCACGTGCTCGAAACATGAAGCGGTGTCTGATTCATGAACAAACTGATTCTTTTCAATGAACCTGTTCAATCGGTTCGCAAATCGCAACAAGCGATTCATTCACGAGTTGCAATGATCCGATTGCAGCTGTTCTCGAGTCGAAAACTCACTGATTCAAATGATCCGTTAAGAGCGAGTCTTCTCCAGTGAACTGAACTCACAAGTAAAGAACCGGGAGATCTTGTGGTAGCGCTACTGATGCTGTGAAAAGTAAGTTACTAATGTCGAATTTTAGGATTAATTATTGTAACTGAAAATAATATTTAGGTCAAAACTGTCAGTTGTTTGTGAACTAAATCTGCTGTAAAGGGTGATCTATTTAAGCCCACTGAAATGCTTGAATGCAGACAGATCAACATCAGTGTCTCTAACGTTATGTTTTAGGTCAAAAACAAAACATTAAAATAACACAGATTAAATTAACTCATGCACGTTCATATTCCCCGCTGCTGTAACGTTAGCAGTTTTATTAAAATGCTACGCATTTAGACATATGTGACGCCTGTTTTTATATTGTTTATCAACAGTATACATTTTTATATTGTTTAGATCAGTGGTTCTCAACCGGTGGGCACGCCATGGACACTCTCCCGGGGCGCGAGTAGGCTACAGGATGGGAGGGAAAAAAACTAGAAAAAAAATTCTATTTTTTTATCACTAAACTACTGTCATAAAAGTTATAGTTTTGTATATACATAGCTCCTGAATAAAAATTTAAATGTGTTTGGACTGATTAAAAAAAAAGAGTTTTGAACAAATTTGATTGGTTTGTCGATAGTGAGCGCAAATGCAGGTGATAAGCGGTTTTATTAAGCGAGTCATTGAGTCGTTCATTCAAACGATTCCTTCAAACGGCCGATTCATCAAGAAAGAGACAGATGTTTGTGCATGGGTCATTGAATCTTTGACTCAACCGAATCGTTCAAAACACTGAATCATTCAAAACACCATTGAGTGTTGCTGTGAGATGTGCTATGCTGTGATCTTTGTTTGGATTCATCGGATGTATTTTCGCTGCTAAAATAGACCAAAACAGTCATTATTTCGTCTAAAATGTAAGTGACTTAATATTATTAACTTGTTTGTTGAACTGTCATATTAAATCAGTGTCACATTTTCAATCGTGAGGTGATGGTAAATTAAGTGGTCAATTGTCAGCTCTCTTGGTCATCAGGTCGTGTGATGTATGTTGCTGAACTGTATTCAAATGTTATAAATATAAAAACACCACATTTTGAAATTTAACTGCAGTATGTCAATTTAGTTTATTTGTGTGTGCTGCGCTCATAGACTTTAGAAAACGGCGCTCATTTGTTTGATTTCTCCTCGAGAAGCTGCGCAAGCCTCAAAAGTTTAAGGTCCTTGCACCCTGACTGAGTCCGAAACTGTCGTATTCGTTTTTTCATATTCGTCATTTGGTGGCTCTCGATTGTCAAAAACACCCCTCAAAATATTTGCTATGGATGCAAAAAATGCAGAAAATCGAACCATCCGAATTAATTTTTATGACGGACGGAAGTTTCAGAGGCTGCAAACGTATAAAACGTGAGGTCGTATTTAGTTGTATATATGTAACGGATGTATGCCAGTAAGGGCTGTGTGTAAACCTCACTCTCCTGACTTCAAAAAGAGGCGCTCTGGCGACTGACACTAGAGGCTGTAGCCTTTGGTGTCCCTTGTTAGAGCGCCCACCTCCCGCTACCGGAATCCTGGGTTGAAACCCGCTCAAGCAAGAACGAGTTAGGATGGTGTGGACCCGGGGTTATATATATATATATATAAATATTCGTTTTCGTTTATTATTCATTATTCGTTTATTATAAAATATTCGTTTATTCGTTTTATATATATATATATATATATATATATATATATACTGAATAAACTAGTCAGAATAGGCTACAGTTAAAGCTTTCCTTTAGTTTTTGTGAAATACACGCACGCATCGCAGCCACGCACACACATACATGTTTAAATACATTTATGTTGTTAATAAATAAATAACAATAAATTGTTGTAGCAGCAATATCTCCAAGTTTTGTTTTCACTGTAAAATTTAATGATTTGCCAATGCAAAGAGAGTACCGCCACCTTTTCCCCCACTTCAAGCACTGATTATAACACAAACAAATCATCCTCCTGGCGACTTTTTTTTTGTCAAAAGCGACAAATCCAGCGACTTTACTGGTGTTCTTGGAGACTTTTTTGGTGTTTGGAGACTCGAAAGCACGAATCACTCTGCAGTTAGGCCTACTGTGCTCAACGAGCAGCGGGTGCTGCCGTGAGCCCCTCTCCCGTCCAAAAGCGTTGGCCTATGCACGGATGGTGCGCAGGCAATGATGGGGCGTGAGCGTGGCCTAGCTGCTCGCGTTCAGCAAGTAGCTCCACTTGTGAAATGGACACATTGCATGGTCCATCGCGAAGCACTAGCTGCTAAAAAAATGCCGGTTCTTTTTGACTCCGTGCTGAACCAATCCGTGAAAATTATAAATCTCATCAAATCACGGCCGCTAAACTCTCGCTTGTTTGGGGTCCTCTGCCAGGAGATGGGGTCAGGGCACGAACAGCTGCTTCTGCACACTGAAGTTCGCTGGCTCTCCAGGGGGCGGGTGTTACAGCGGTTGTATGAGCTGCGAGAGGAGAAGTGGTTTTTGACAGAAATCAAATCAGATCTGGCGAAGCATCTGGATGACACTATGTGGCTTGCGTCTCTGTCCTATTTTGGTTGATATATTTAACCGCTTGAACGGCCTCAACCTGTCTTTGCAAGGCCGCGAAACTCATATTTTGCTCCTTGCAGACAAAGTGCACGCCTTCACACAAAACTAGACCTCTGGCATGGCCGCATCAGTCGAGGGAACTGCGACATGTTCCCCAGCCTTGCAGACTTTATCACTGATGCAGGCACGTCACACGATTTCTCCTCCCTGTTTCAATCAGCGTCTGAGCACCTGTCAGCAATGAGAAAACAATTTGCGACGTACTTTAAAGAGGATTATCACTCTTTTGCGTGGGTTCGAGATCCGTTTGTGTGCACAGCAAACGAGCTATCAATTGATATGCAGGAACAGCTTATTGAGCTGAAGTGTGACAGTAGACTGAAGGAACTCTTTAGCTCCTGCCCTCTTTCGTCATTCTGGGCTGCATTGATGCAGGAATATCCTGAACTCTGTGACGTCGCCTTGAAGATTCTCCTTCCTTTCGCGTCGACATATTTGTGTGAGGCAGGATTCTCAAAAATGACTGCACTCAAAACGAAATACCGCAATCGTGCACAAATCGAGGATGATTTGAGGCTATGTTTATCAAACATTGAGCCAAGAATTGAGGATCTTTGCAAGGCAAAGCAGGCTCAGGTCTCACATTAACATCACCTACCTGCAAGCTTCTGTAAAAAAATGCAAATGATGCCTACTATTAGGCCTAGTAATAATAACAATAATAAAGCATAAATTAATATCAGAGGTCTGGTGCCAATTCCCAATTATAGCAATAGCCTAGTAATGATAATAGGCCTATACTGATGATAATAATAATAATAATAATAATAACAACAACAACAATAAAGCATGTAACCTCATATAATTATAGCAATAGCCTAGTAATGATGATAGGCCTACTACTACTCATAATAATAATAATAATAATGTCTGCAAGCTCACATTAGAAGTCTGGTGCTACTGTCAATTATAACAATAGCCTAGTAATGATAATAGGCCTACCTACTGCTACTGATGATAATAATAATAATAATAATAATGTGGGCCTAAAAATAATAGCCTTTGGCTATCTATCTATCTATCTATCTATCTATCTATCTATCTATCTATCTATCTATCTATCTATCTATCTATCTATCTATCTATCTCTCTCTCTCTCTCTCTCTCTCTCTCTCTCTCTCTCTCTCTCTCTCTCTCTCTCTCTCTCTATCTATCTATCTATCTATCTATCTATATCTATCTATGCAAGGTGGTGGTGGGGCCCAGCTTGCAAGGTTGAGAACCCCTGGTTTAGATCAACTAGCCGAGTAACGTAGACAGATATGAATGTTTATTCATAACCATACAGAAAATAAGTAAATATTGTTAGCTGATGCTAACTGTCTAGCTAACAAGCTAGCTGGTGCTAAGTTGAGGAAATGTTTAGATATAAAGTCCAAATATTTTTATTCAGCCACCTAGATAGATTCCATCTGAGGGAAAAAGAAAGGATGTGATGTTCAGAACATAGTAACTACAGTAATTATCAGAGTGGGAAGTGATGATGCCCTCTGGGGGCATTGGGCCAGGGGTGTTTTTACACAAGGTTTGAGAAAAAAAAAAAATCATTATGAAAATATAATTAGATTTTCTAATTTCAGGCCTAATTCTCATATCATATATAACTGACGTTCTGCAAAACAACAAGTTCTAAAACACTTTTTTTCTTCCTGTTGAAAATTAGATGGTGAAATCTGTTTTCTCTCAGGTACATGGCAGTGTAAGCTTCACAGTGAACATTACTACATCACTCTCATCAACGTAGTCCATATCAACAAAATATATATCTTGACTCTATATAGTGGTTATTTTGGGAAAAACCCAGGTATTTTGGGCAGTAGGATTATAAAAATATGTGCTAATATACAATTAAATAAAGTAGTCTATATAAAATTGCTAAATACATCTGTCTATCAGTACTTTTTACTTAAGTACATAAAAATTGAGTACTTTTGTACTTTCACTCGAGTAAAATTGAAAAGCAGTACTTTTACTTTTACTGGAGTAATATTTTATTATACGTATCTGTACTTTTACTCAAGTACTTGATCTGTGTACTTTGTCCACCACTGCCATTAAGCTAGACTCTCATGTGTTCAAACGTATTCAAACGTGTATGATACATGTATGATACATGTATTCAAACGCGTGTTACTCCTCCCACAACAATGCTGTAGTACGAGTCAAACCGGCACGAAGCCAGAACAGGTTTTTCTCCATGTTCTATTTAGCGTCGCGGTGTTCCTGATAAACCCACCAAAAAATAGACCTCACACAGCCACATTGGATTGTCAAACGACGAACAACGGAGCATTACACGCTTTAGATAGGCAACTAGCAGTTATTTGTTAATAACAGAAACCGCGTGCATATAAAGGATGAATTCAATACGACAGGTGCCTTCACGGGTTAAAAGCAAAAGGACAGAAACGATATTAGGAGCCGAGAGGGAGCATTTCGAAAAACAGCAGGTATGGTAACCTGAATAGTTGATCTGTTTTGCTGCGATGCTAATGGTTAGCGTTCCCTTGTGTATACTGTGCTATCAGACTAACGTTCCATTTTACGACATAATATGGTTTACACTGGCAGAATACGTTATTGTGGACATTATTGCACTATTATTAAGACATGCGTAGGCACTGTACAAGCTACCGTATTGCAGTAATTGCGTATTTTCCAGAAATGCTTATCTTACAACGTAAAGGCATTGACGTAAGATATAATTAATTTATTTAACGATTCTTAAGTACTAAACTTATTGTCGAAACGAAACAATTGGTTTTCAAACAACTGGAAAGACCAGTTCATATTGACATAACATCATCCAAACTCGCTGAACCTGTCCATGCAACAACGTTGCCTACAACATGAGAATAAATCCAGTGTTCAGCGCGTTAGGTTAACATACACTTTCTGTCTGCAATGATTATTGTTCATTTTAGACCATCTAGCATCCAACAGGCATAACGTTACATTTGTGATGCTCATGTGCCCTGTAGAAGTAAAAAATAAATAGTGCGATGCGATGTCAACTATAGATCAAAGTAAAACGCAGCAGACGTTTGTCCTGTCCATTTGATCTGCCATAGTTATTTGCAGTTCTTTCAGAGATATAGGTTATTATATATCAAAGTAAAATAAACCACCGTCATCTTTGTCTATTCTTTGCCAAATTAATTCAACCAAAACCAACCAAATAAAACAACAAATAATGTTTACAGACTCACGTTTATCTTCCTATTCCCAAACAAAAAAGGCATAGTAATGTATTTATGTATTAGGCCTATATTTAGAATCTTGAGCCAGTCAATATAATTAATTAAGAATCCCGTAATAAGACCCAATTGAATAAACAAGCAAAAAATAAAATAATATATATATATATATATATATATATATATATATATATATATATATATACAGGTGCTGGTCATATAATTAGAATATCATCAAAAGTTGATTTATTTCACTAATTCCATTCAACAAGTGAAACTTGTATAATATATAAATTCATTCCACACAGACTGATATATTTAAAGTGTTTATTTTTTTTTCATTTTGATTTTTTTTAAATTATATTATATAATTTTGTTTTGAATTATATTATAGCACTAGAAATAGCTTACTATTGTTACTAAAGAGCTTACGCATTTTGGAGGACTAACCAATACAGAAAGCTAAAACATGATTTTGATAATCACCAATGCTGTTAGTTTAGAGAAGCAGTGGCACAAACCTTACATAATTAGTTAAAAACCTTACATAAATGTGTTTTAATAAATTTGTTAAGCATTGTAATAGTGAATATAGTTTAAATCTCTGTTAAAACTTCAGTTTCCTTATGAACTGTGTTTTGGATCACTTCTAAATCAAATCAGAAATATATGTTGGATGTTGTGAACGAAGTCTTCAGCAGATCTGGGAGAACAAAGACAAGACACAGAGAGGCATCGTGGCTTTTGAACTCATTTATTCTAGGTCACACATGCCTTTATATAGGGTACCAGAACACTCGTATTACAGGAAGTCCAAAGAATGACCAAATAAGGTAAAGCAGGACAGACATAGAAGAAAATTACCCTTCCTCCACACATAGCCCAAAGAGCCATGTGTATTCAGTGTTACATTCACCTATGCGGAAATTAAATCTAACAGTTGCCCTCTTAAAATCATTTATGACTTAGAAATACATTTCCACACTCGTGATATATAGTGAAAGTAAAATGAAAAATAATAAATACAATTCTTAATGTATAGACCCCCGTCCAGTCTGAGCAGAGGTTTTATCTCTGTTCTTACATTACATCTGGATTCTTGGTCACAAATTCTCCTGGTCTTGCCAGGGTAATATGGTAACCTTTCATAATCACACTTAAATATGACTTCAATGCTGGCGAATCATGGCCATAATACAGGGTCATAAGTGTAATGACTGGTCAAAGGCGTGTGGATCCAAGTGCAGCAATATTTATTAGACAGAGGCAGAATCAAACAGGCAATGGTCAGTGGGCAATAACAGGAATATCAGAGGCAGAGCAGAGACGTAAACAATACCAGGCAGGGGTCGAGGTCACAAGCACAGGTTCAGAGTTCCAAGGTAAGGCAGTCCGGGGTCAAACACAGAAGTAGCAATCAGAGGGAATGGTAAACGCTCAGAAATGTCAGCCGGGGGAAGAACAAGACTTCGCAATGTTGAAAGGAAGTGTGCTGCTTAAATGTGTGTGTGAGAATGAGATGCAGGTGTGGTGAAACAATCAGGGTTAATTAGTGATTGGTGACAGCTGTGTGATTGGTGTAATGGTGGATGGGAATGTGTGAGTGCAGTGAATGATGGGAGATGCAGTCCATGGGTGATGTGCAGTTATAGTGTGGTGAGTGGCAACCAGATTCATGACAATAAGCAAAGCAAAAACCAGAATACATGAAATAATTATAACGATTAAAATCAACCAATGTTCGATTTTCTGGAATAGGCTGGAAAAACTCAAACTCCAATCCCAATCCTCTCTGTTCCTCTCTCAGCTTGTCATCTCAACAACTGCTTTGGTAATGTCTTAATTCCTTGGTCAATCAAATTTCCATCTGCATCATTATCTGGAACATAAGTACAACAACCATCGCCAGCAATAACACATAGATAACAAATACCTTTCATGTCACTTGTCTTTACGGTGTAATTAGCCAATCTCCACCACATGTTTGTAGCATATGACATTTACATTTACATATGAGTGCGGTGGATCGTCATGGTCTAACCATGAATCATCTTCATCTATTAATCTAATTGCTTGTGCACCGGCCAGGATCAATAGTAGATATATGATTGACATATTGGACAATTTAGACCCAAATGTGTAACAGGGGAACCTTCAGAGGTGATCGGGAAGCTATTAATGGGGCAAAAGTTTGCCCAGGCCCTATGTTCAGCCCACAGGTGACCCCCTCACCCCCTAAAAGAGCAAGGATCTTCTGTCTGGCACAAGCCCTCTCACCAGTGCCCTGTTAGACACTTTGGGCAGGCTTCTTAGGCCCTACAGTGTCAATTGTTAATGCATATGTTGATAGATGTTTTAGTCTGGATATGTGTGAATCCACTGCGGTTGATGATCAGTTAGCACTCCAGTCCTGGTCACTGTGATGACTACAGCTGGCCCCAAATATCTCGGTTCTCCCACTGCGACTGGTTTCAGACTCCGAATCAGCACCTGTTGGCCTGGAACGAAATTATAGGTGGGCTTTTCTGACAGAATAGGGAGAGAAAGAGAAACATCAGCACACACAGAATTCAGTTTATCAATAAGGGAAATCACGTAGTCATCCAGGATCACCTCCATATCTCCTAGGAAGAAACGCTTGTGACCTTTGACAAGGGGTCGGGAAAGGTCTACCCATTAAAATTTAAAATGGTATACTTACCCCCATTGTAAGTATTTTGTCGTTGAGGAGTCGGGTCATTCACATTTCTTCCAATACGGCTGGAAGCATATCTGGCATTTTTTCAAACCTATCGATGATAGTTAGCATGTATTTTAGATTTCCGACCACTGGCATATGTGAAAAATCAATTTGAAGGCACTAAAAAGCGCTTCTGGAAACGGTAACACGTTATGTGGCGTTTTCCGGTGAGGGTTTGTTTAGGCGCATATCAAACACGAGTCTAGAATTAGTTTGACTATTTTCGCTGTATCCTGTATACAATACAGGCGATTAATCGTCTGTGTAACTTTAGATGCGCTATTCAGGGCTCTAGAGTGCAACCTAATTTCTCAAGAGTGCGACTAAAAAAAATCAGAGGTCGCAACAGTGCGTCCAGCCATTAGAGAAAAAAAAGTCTCCGCGACTCAGAAAGTCTCTCTGTGGTTCAACAACAGACACACGTTAGGCTCATATCGTGGTCTAAACTAATCAGAGATAGTGAAGGGCGGACCCCCCCTCTGATTGGCCGTGGTCCGCTGCTCTTTCTCTGAATCTGCTCTGTTCAGTGAGCGTCTGACAGTCCCTCCAGGATTCTGCGATCGCTGAATTTATTGCAAAATCAAGCAAACTCCGCTATTTTCGCAAATTTTCCAAATTGCCGCAGAATTTCCACAGATTTTGCGCTTAGACGCGCCTTGTGATGTCATCGCAATGCGTCAAAGAAAGGTTGTTTCTCAGTTCCAAAAATGGAATAAACAGCTTTGCGTTCTCTTCATGCCCGATTTACAAGAGCTACATCGGACAAACGAACCGAAAGCGGAATGAATCCACGGTACTCGTTTGGGCTATACTCGTTTATCTGCTCGGATCGGAGCCACGGGCTGCTCTCGATCATGCGACACCGTTATACACAATTTGACAACATCATCTTAGCGCAAGGTAGCATCATCTTAGTGCAAGGTCGACCACACCACTTAGCAATCTAACTTAGCAACAACATCTTAGCATACAGCATAACTTAGCACAATTCTTTATCTCGAAGAGAACCTTTTATTCCTTCCCTGAGAAGGCAGGGTTTGCAAGTTGTCACCTTTCAGATCCAGCATTCTGATTGGTTGATGCTGTCAGAGGGGGGCACAGAATGGCCTCTCTGATATGAGGTCTATTTGCATAGCTTAAAGTCCACGTTCAGAACAATGTCTTTAAAGTTTGTCCTATGCATTATTCAATTTCCACACCAATTCTAGATTAACTGACACATTGTCCTGAAAATATGAAGACCAAACATTAATGGGTAGTGCTGAGCATTGACTCATGCATTCATACAGTATATACCTTAATAGGTAATGTAGCATAACTTGTTGAATCACACACAGCTGCCATTGAGTAAATACAGTTCTTTAAATTGATATGAGGAAGGTTTAATCAATTTTGTGTCCTTTTTGTGCGGATGCATGTGAAAATTTAGTTTTCCTTTGTGGCTTTGGCCACATGGCAAAACTGTGAGGGGATTTATGACCGTTCACACTTGAGTAAGGGAGAACAAAGCAGTTCCTGGGTGGGGGTTACAGTATGATAATGGTAACCCCCCAGAACATAACTTTCCACGTGTTGTGTGAAAAAGAGTCTTGCCCTCTTGACCGTTGTTCACTACACAAAATTGTGTAAATTCTGCACCTTTACACCCTGTGTGACTGCCCAAGACCTACGACAGGTTTGGAAAGATAGAATAAACTTTACTTTACTTTTAGTCATTTAGCAGACGCTTTTATCCTAAATAACTAAATAACTAAAATTAAAAGTTAAAACTATACATATAATATATACATATAAAGAAATTAAATTAAAAATGACAAATGCATACAACAACATTTTAAAACTAAACATTTAAATGGAAAAAAATAAATAAAGCTAAAAACAAGTCAAAATATTATATCAAGAAAAGGTATAATAATGTATAATAATGATTCTAACATAACACTAAAGGCCTAAGTATACTTATTTTTTACATAGTAAGAATTGGTTATAAAAACTAAAACAGAAGTGAAACAACTAGTAGGAAAGAGGATCAATAAAAAGCGATACTTACAGTGGGGCAAAAAAGTATTTAGTCAGCCACCAATTGTGCAAGTTCTCCCACTTAAAAAGATGAGAGAGGCCTGTAATTTTCATCATAGGTATACCTCAACTATGAGAGACAAAATAAGAAAAAAAAATCCAGAAAATCACATTGTAGGATGTTTTAAGAATTTATTTGCAAATTATGGTGGAAAATAAGTATTTGGTCAATAACAGAATTTAATCTCAATACTTTGTTATATACCCTTTGTTGGCAATGACAGAGGTCAAACGTTTTCTGTAAGTCTTCACAAGGTTTTCACACACTGTTGCTGGTATTTTGGCCCATTCCTCCATGCAGATCTCCTCTAGAGCAGTGATGTTTTGGGGCTGTCGCTGGGCAACACGGACTTTCAACTCCCTCCAAAGATTTTCTATGGGGTTGAGATCTGGAGACTGGCTAGGCCACTCCAGGACCTTGAAATGCTTCTTACGAAGCCACTCCTTTGTTGCCCGGCGGTGTGTTTGGGATCATTGTCATGTTGAAAGACCCAGCCACGTTTCATCTTCAATGCCCTTGCTGATGTTAAGAAGGTTTTCACTCAAAATCTCACGATACATGGCCCCATTCATTCTTTCCTTTACACAGATCAGTCGTCCTGGTCCCTTTGCAGAAAAACAGCCCCAAAGCATGATGTTTCCACCCCCATGCTTCACAGTAGGTATGGTGTTCTTTGGATGCAACTCAGCATTCTTTCTCCTCCAAACACGACAAGTTGAGTTTTTACCAAAAGTTATATTTTGGTTTCATGACATTCTCCCAATCCTCTTCTGGATCATCCAAATGCTCTCTAGCAAACTTCAGACGGGCCTGGACATGTACTGGCTTAAGCAGGGGGACACGTCTGGCACTGCAGGATTTGAGTCCCTGGCGGCGCAGTGTGTTACTGATGGTAGCCTTTGTTACTTTGGTCCCAGCTCTCTGCAGGTCATTCACTAGGTCCCCCCGTGTGGTTCTGGGATTTTTGCTCACAATTCTTGTGATCATTTTGACCCCACGGGGTGAGATCTTGCGTGGAGTCCCAGATCGAGGGATATTATCAGTGGTCTTGTATGTCTTCCATTTTCTAATAATTGCTCCCACAGTTGATTTCTTCACACCAAGCTGCTTACCTATTGCAGATTCAGTCTTCCCAGCCTGGTGCAGGTCTACAATTTAGTTTTGGTGTCCTTTGACAGCTCTTCGGTCTTGGCCATAGTGGAGTTTGGAGTGTGACTGTTTGAGGTTGTGGACAGGTGTCTTTTATACTGATAACGAGTTCAAACAGATGGCATTAATACAGGTAACGCGTGGAGGACAGAGGAACCTCTTAAAGAAGTTGTTACAGGTCTGTGAGAGCCAGCAATCTTGCTTGTTTGTAGGTGACCAAATACTTATTTTCCACCATAATTTGCAAATAAATTCTTAAAAAATCCTACAATGTGATTTTCTGGATTGTTTTTCTTATTTTGTCTCTCATAGTTGAGGTAAACCTATGATGAAAATTACAGGCCTCTCTCATCTTTTTAAGTGGGAGAACTTGCACAATTGGTGGCTGACTAAATACTTTTTTGCCCCACTGTATATCCCTTGCCGGTGTCCCTGCCCAGTGAAGTCGCACGGTAGAGTCGACGGTCTTTACACTCTTCGGTCTGCACACAAGGAGGGCTTCACACGATGGCTGTTGCGACCGCTTCCGTGGTATATTAACCTTTTTTAAACCCGTCTAACAAATCACTATTTGAATTCAGCTGAATACACTATCCTGTTTATCACAACAAATGGCCAAGCAAGCGCAGACACTGACAAGAGACGCGATACAGTACGAGACCAAACGGGATTTCAGCAAGTCTCAACAAAGTAAACAAAACAAGCATTTCCTAGTAACGGCAACTGCACTAAACACTAATGAGACAAGTAAATACACTTACGAGCTGCTTTTAACTTCTGCTGATAGATTGCTTCTCTCAAAGACTATTTCTTTACACTGTCTTCTGCTGGCGATTGAACACACTTTCCTGTTTATCACAACAAATGGCCAAGCAAGCGCAAACACTGACAAGAGACGCGATACAGTAAACTAATAAAATTTTGGGCGGTACTATTCCTTTAACAAAACAAAGATCCTGTTTCTGGACTTCAGCTCCGCTTTTAACACCATCATCCCGGACACCCTTCAGAAATAACTGACAAAGCTTTCTGTCCCCACCTCCATCTGTCAGTGGATCAACAGCTTCCTGACAAATGTGGTGGTTTCCGCCTTTGCTATGAAGAATCATTCTTGAAGTCTTGGGGTTTTGGTGTCTGGATATAGACTTTATTATCATTGGAAAATAAAGCAGAGAAAATCTCTGCAGAGAAAATCTCCAGACTGATTTTCTGCATTCTATTATATACAGTTATTTTTATAGGCGTGTTCAATACATTGTATACATGTTTGTTATGGGATCACGATGCAGTCAGGAGACCTTAATTGTATGTTCTGTGAAAACAAGGGTCCCATTATATACATTGCCTAAAGGAAAGAACATGACAGCAGCTTCCTCTTATGTCTGCACTTCTCATTCAGATTTCTATACACGCAGGCAATCACATGATTATAATAGTGGGATGAGTCGATACATTAAATGGCTATACTCACATTGATTATATTCAAATAATTTATATTTTGATTAGAAAAAATCTACCTTACAGACAGGCAGCATCTAGTGAGGCAGGGAAAATTCTCATCCAGCACCTGTACGATCAGCACTGGAGCTCCTCAGGGTGGTGTTCTCTCCCCACTGCTCTTCTCCCTGTACACCAATGACTGCACATCTAGAGACCCCGCTGTCAAGCTTCTGAAGTTTGCATACGACACCACACTGATCGGCCTCATTATGGACGGTGACGAGTCTGCTTACAGACAAGATTTTAAGGAGCGTGCTGTCTGGTGCAGTCTTAACAACCTGGAGTTTAACGCTCAAAATGGTGGAGATGATCGTAGACTTCACGAGAAACCCCCCCTGCTCTCCCTCCACTCACCATCATGAACAGTTCATTCTGATTCCTGGGCACCACAATTTCTCAGGACCTGAAGTGGTAAAATCACATTGAGTCCATTGTGAAAAAAGCCCAGCATAGGTTGTACTTTCTTCGCCAGCTGAGGAAGTTCAACCTGCCACAGGAGCTGCTGAAACAGTTCTACTCCGCCATCATTGAATCCATCCTCTGCCCTTCAATAACTGTCTGGTTCAGCTCAGCTACCAAATCTGACCTCAGAAGACTACGGAGGGTAGTCCAAACTTCTGAGCGAATCATTGGTACAACCCTTCCCACTCTCCAATAACTGTACTTATCCAGAGTGAGAAAAAGGTCTGGCAAAATCAATCTAGACCCCTCACATTCAGCACACTCTCTTATTGAACTGTTACCGTCTGGTCAATGCTACAGAGTAGGGTTGTGACGGTGAGGAAATTTTTGCACCGGTTAATAACTGTGTAGTCACACCGGTTATTCCGGTATCACCGTGAGGGCGGGGGGTCGTTTGAGTTTTCCATCTTTTCTTTTCATTTTAAATAGCCTTCAAGCGCCGTGTGCATTTTACTTTGACTTTCATACCAGCGGCAAATCGGGTCAAGCAGTTGTTTGTTTTTAGTTATTTTTAGTTTTCCCTTTCTTTCCAAAAAAAAAAAGCCAGTGTCACACTAGTAGCCACAAGTTTTGATGGACGACTATCGTAATCAAGGAAAAGCTGATTACAGTGACATACATGATCGTGCATTAGGCGCGCGTTATGTCCGTTATAAATGATGTGCAAACGAACCGTGTATGTGTGCTCTCGATCACTCTAACATCATATTTCTGCTTGAATACAGCGAGTGTTTTATAACTGATGCTCGCGTGTTGGAGAAGTTTGTGAGAATCAGTGGTGTTTATGTTCATACGGGCACCAGACGCTCCAAACAACTTGTTCTTACAGAGGAACTATTTACTGATGGCATCGTTGTAAAACGTTGCCAAATGTTGTAAAAACGATGATTGTTTCTCATTTATTTGGTTCCACAGTATTTGCTAAGTTTTATTTTATTTAAACAGTGTGAAATTTTCCCATTATTTTACATCAAGGTTTATGCCGTCCGTGCCTTCAAACTTTCTTATTCATTTTTGCTAATAAACGTTTGTCGTTTCATATTTGTTTGTTCCTCATTCTTAACTGATTTTTAGTTTTGTATATTTAAACTTTGTGTAAGTTATTTTTAGTTTTATATTAGGTATATTGCATGGTCAGAATACAATACATTAGCAAAGGAAAGTTAGGGAAAGAGGGAAATCGTGAATAATGAATAATAATAAAACATTATTTTATTTTTATTATTAAATTAATGCAATATAAAGATAAATCCTGACAAGCCTTTTGAATTATTTATTTAATAAGTATTTTATCATTTATTTACTTTTCACTTGGTAGATCTCGGTGAGTTTCTCATTTGATAAGATTAAAGATTTTGACTTAGATTAATGTCAGACTCAGAAGTCAACAGGCTTAAACGGGCGCTTTTACATTTAGTTTTGAAACTCTTCCGCATCGCCTTGTCTGTGTCACCTCACTCTTCTTGTCAATCATCTCTCTCTTCACGTGATAAATGAAATCTGATCTATGATGTAGAGGTCTGCACGGACTGTTTGAGGTTTTATTCCGCACCCACCTTCTCCCGCGATATATTCACTGTTTGTTCACATTTCTGATGAAAGAAAGAGATAGACTAACAAATAAAAGTCTAGTCTGCACAAAATTGTATTAATTTTATTCGTTTTGTCAAGAGTCTTGAATTTATTGACAGAAAAATTTCAATTACATTTTGCTGCCAACACGGAATATAGTGTCACAGAGAGAGAAAAAAGTTATACAAAAATTGTAATCATTATTTCTATTCTTGTCAGGATACAATTCGTTTATGCTAACATTCAGCCTACAACACAATAGTAAAAAATGTAGGTTTAGCCTAATAGCTATTGTATTAGTCTTGTCAAAATACTAAATTAATTTAACATCTTGCTGTTAACCCAGTGAAAAGTGCAGCAGAGAAAATAAATAAATTCGACACAGTCTGTCATTTAAAATGATAGGATAAGCATAATACAAAAAAGCAAAGATGAGTTGAATGTCCTTCGAGGACAGCGATAACAGTCCGAGTGCAGGCTGTACCGGAGCTCGATAAGAATAAAGTGCAGATATGCTGTTCTGAAATGATGTCCGAACGGATATTGTTAGACCGCCTGCTCCCGCTCAAATTGCACCAGAGTTACCGTCCGTGCTACCGCGCTTTATTCAGGAAATTAATCCCGCTGGACGAAATCTGGTCGGGACAGCGACAGTCAGATCGTGTTCAGATTCCGTGCACTGCATTGAGCAGCTGCGTTCAGTTTTAATTGAAGTGTCCTCTAACAGAACAAAATCGTTTTTATTACTATAAAAAAAATCTAAACGACGGTGGGGTACGGTGCCGCAGTGGGCGGGTGACGTAAGGGTGTTGAGGCTTAACACCGGTATAACCGTCATCACCGTCTATCGCGGCAAGCCTACTACAGAGCTCTGAGCACCAGAACGACCAGACACAGGAACAGTTTCTTCCCCCAAGCAATTTATCTCATGAACACCTGACATTAAATGTGGAACACACAACACTCTTATATATTATTTGTTCATCACACTTATTTTTCATTTTAAATTTGCACATGGCAGACCTGTACACACTTAATTGTTTATCTATATTATATGTTGTGTTTTTGCTATGTTGTAAATTTCCTATTTGTATATTATTCTTTTATCATATGTGTCCTGTCCTATTGCTGTCATTGTTGCACTGTGGAGCTTCTGTCATTATAACAAATTCCTTGTATGTGTAAACATACCTGGCCAATAAAGCTCATTCTCAAAGAGAGACATTCAATCTCAATTCACAATTAAACAAATTCACTTTTCCTTTCCTCTTCAGCTTAGCAGTATCAGTAAGGCCATAAATTCCACAGAGACGCCACTGAAGGAGAAACATGCACGCAGTATCCTTAATTTAGACATCCATTAATTATTGTTTATTCAACTATTCTCCAACCATGTAGGTCAAATGATGTATGATGTACACTGTGCTTGAGATCTTTTCCTTAAAGGCATGAACAGGAATTATTTTGGGAACCCACAGGAGAAGGGGCCTATACCTTCTGGTCATATGCTGTCGGTCTGCCCTTGCCAACCAGTGCTATCCTTAGCTGGAAATTCTTCCATGTATTACACAAAATCTTGCGTGATGGTCACCGAAATGTAAGCATTCTTCCATTTAAATTTTGGAGTTATCAATCTCAATGCATTTTCAATTATTTCTCTCTCTCTCTCTCTCTCTCTCTCTCTCTCTCTCTCTCTCTCTCTCTCTCTCTCTCTCTCTCTCTCTCTTGAAAATAACCCCTTAACTGTGTAAATGATTGTTATCATTTATGAATACTTTTGAATACAGACCTAAGGTTGGTCTCTTTAAAGAATACAATAAGCAGATTATTGTAGAAGTGAAATCCAAATTTGAAAAAAAAAAAAAAAAAAAAAAAAAGGTTACTATGCAATTTTGTTTAGGTGTTATACCACAAACAGCCACCAGGTGCCATCCAAACCCCATTTCATTTTTTTATGCAATTTTCTGTCACTAATGTATACATTTCTCTCTCAGTATTACCACCAAATATGGAAATCTTGAGATTCCAAGTGATATGACCATTCCGATGATATGTATTTTGTCAAGATTATAAAAAAAGTTTTGATTCTACAAGACTGAGGGAGAGGAGCCCGTTAAAATATTGTAAAGTATAATTTCCATTGTAACGCAATGTCCGATTTATCTTGTTTTCACAAGATAAATTTTGAGGTTTTAAGCTTTCAAATTAAATATAATATATGATGATTACTAAAAACGTGATAGGAAAAAAAGGAAACAAATATAATTTTTGTCAATGGTCAGAGCTCTTGTTATGGTGTATATGTTTTGAGGTGAACTCTTGTCATAAATTAATCTATTACTGCTGCTACATAATTTTTAACAACAAACAGTGGTAAAATATATATTAAGGAGTCTAGGACCTTTCCAACAATATATAGTTTGTTATGATTAGGATTTAATGGTAATATATTGAAGTAAAGTTAGGCGTCCCGTATTAGGGACAGTGACAGTTGTCTGCTTATTTCAGAGACATAGAGCAAAACACGCTGTTAACAGTTATTTTATTTTTGTTTTTCATGACTTGCTGAACCAAATATAAACTGAATATACTGTTCTCCCCAAATACATCTAATTTACTTAATAGCAGATTATTGTTATTTAATCTTAAACTAGCCTAATGACTCTTTTTTTGAGCAGATATTCTTGTTAATTGTATTATTTGTCTTACCAGACTTTACAAGACTGCATGAGACACTACAGCAACATTGCTGAGACAGGGTTACTATGGGTAAGTCAAAGTTAATTCACAAATGTATCAGTATTACCACCAAATTTACCACTCAGTATAGACTCAAATCAGAACAAAATAAACTCTTTTTGCCTGGTCTGGCAGAACATTTATAATGATTTATTGTCATTAATTTCCACTGTCAGAGTAACACACGGGACAGACATGGGTATGGACAGCTGGTTTCTCTACATTCCAAACTCCTCTGCACCAAGATGGAGTTTCACACTAAGGTAGGTTTCAATACATTTCTTGTGCCCATAATACGGAAGTTCTAAGATCTCGACATAACAAAAGTTGTTTTCGTTATCATGACTTATTGTTATCGTGATCTCATAACAAAAGTTGTTCTCTAATTACACAACTACGCCAATAGTTGGCAGTATAGAACTATTGATGGGGATTTGTATACACTGTACATATTTGGGACAGAGGACCTTCTTCACGATTGCTATAATTTGTGCAGTTAATTACTGACATTTAATTAACTTATACATGTTAAATGCTTGAATACGATAATTTTTGTTTGAAAGTGTATCTGTTGTCATTACGTTATTACTGGTGCAGGACTCATCACTGTTTCACATTTACAACAAATTTTTTGCTATGTGCGTCTTTATTCTTATTTTTAGGGACCGAGCACCGATGGTGCAGAGGACCCTATTGAATCTGCTTTATTAGGGACCGAGCACCGATGGTGCAGAGGACCCTATTGAATCTGCTCCGTTTATTATTATTTTTATTAGGGACCGAGCACCAATGGTGCAAAGACCCTATTGTATCTGTGTTGTTTATTAGGGACCGAGAACCGATGGTGCAGAGGACCCTATTGAATCTGCTCGCTTATTAGGGACCGAGCACCGATGGTGCGAGGACCCTATTGTATCTGTGTTGTTTATTAGGGGACCGAGCAATCGATGGTGCGAGGACCCATTGAATCTGCTCGCTATTATTAGGCCCAAGCCAGAAAGGCGCAGGGCCCTATTGTTAGGATTCTTTTTTTTTTTTTTTTTTTTTTACTATCCGGCATTTTTGGGGGCTTAACATGGTCAAAACCTTGAAAATTTGCACACACATTGGAACCCGCTGGCAGTTAGGACGCTGCTGAGGCTGGGACAGGCGGGGCACAGAGGCTCTACGGCGCCTGGAAAATCATCAGAAAACTTGATGTGTAGCTCACACATACTTGCACG